>JASDQU010712989.1:649-17954 GCA_032191745.1 Picea mariana
TATCCTTTGATCTATGCATCAAATTTGTTCTCCTCTAAAACATGCTCTATGAAAATTGTTATTAAACCCTATGTAGATTTATAATACTTTGCCTGATTTTCTAACAATGCAATTTTCTTTTCCAAATTTTTGCACATCTATAGCTTTTGATTGAGCTTTATACAAAGTGGCATCTGTAATAACAAGTCCAACTGATAATAATAGTCCTATTAACTTTGTCATTTTTGTATCTAGTACTTAGTTCTTAGTTGTGAAAATCACAATGTTATCCAAATCAAGTCTCCTTTTCCTCTAAGTTTTCTTAACGATTGTTCTTTTTTTCTCTTATAATAAGCATTCATTTCTATGTCTACTACATCATCTACAAGATCAAGAATATTTTGTGCACCCCATGATAAAATATTTTCCAAACTGCTCTATCTCTTCCATCAAAATATATTCTCCTTTCCCATATCTAATTGAAGATATACCCTATTTTGGGATTACCAAATGATCCATAGTTAAATTAATCAATTTATCAACAGGAGGTTTCTTAGTCATGGTTTTGTTTATGTATGGATTGCTTTGTGGCTTCTGTAGTGTCTTGCTTATCTTTTTCTTGATGAATATTATTGGTTTCTTGTTTCTCTTCTTCATTTTTATTCTTTCTCGCTTCGTCTTTGACTTTTTCTTCCTTCAACTTCCTTTCCAATTCTTCTTTTTCTTCCTCAATCTTTTTCAATTCTATTGTTGTTTTTTTCTCATTTTATTCTTTCTCTAACCTTACTCTCTCCACTTCAACTACCTTTATTTTCTCCTCCTCTTATTTATTTTTCAATTGTTCATCTTCAAGAAGCTTCTTCTTTGCAATTTTACGTTCTCTTCAAAAATTGTACCTTGTGTTAAAGTTTGATCTTTAGGCTTTAGTCTCTCCTAAACTTCTTCCTGGTAAGTGGTGTTTTCAAAAGGAAATTCATGATCCCACTATCTTGAGCATAAGACCAAGTCACAACAACATAAAGGATATGTTTTAAAACTTATTCCTCGAGATCATGTCCCCTAAATTGACCTTGTTGGAACCTAGACTCCAACACAACATTTGCTTCTTTTCTTGCTTGTGTTGAGTGACTCAACCCATAACTCCCAATATACATATTTTAAGGAATGAATCATTTTCTCCTAAAAACTTTTACTAAGGAGGCATTAAACCCATCAAGGATAGTTTGGTATGCTTTCTCTCCTAGTATCAACCTCTTTGGGACATATTTACGCAAAATATGAGGAGGTGTGGTCACTCCATATATCCTAAGATAAGTGTGATCTGCTTACCAACTTTCAATGCTTCTAAACATGATCATAGATTCTTCATTCAACTTAAGGAACTACTTAAAAAAATCAACCTGTATAGTTGAGAAAAGAAGTGATCATTGTCAATTGTGCATAGTTCATTTTGTACTTATTTTCACATAATATCTGACAATAAACATGAATAGGACTTCCAACTATATTCCAGTTCCAATTAAGACTTGGAAAAGAGTTGCATACACAGACAATATCAAGCAAATGAGAAACCATGGAAAAAGTAGGAAGTATCTCAATGATTTGGTTCTTAGCCTCCATTATGGCTCTTTTCATTTTATGTGAAATTGCAACCCAGTTGAATACAAAACCACTTGTGATTACTATATAAACAACTAGGACACAAGCATTCTTAAAGTGGGTATAATATTCTTCCCCATATAGTCGACACATCAAAGTCATGGAAAAAATATAGGGATCACTTAGATTTGTCAGTGTATAATCCATCATTCTTGGCAAAGTATCTCTTATCCTCAACTCACCATCCTGCTAAAATATTTTTAATATCATGATCCTCGTAAAATTTATTCATAAATCCAATGATCATGTATTTTTTAGGTTGGTGCAATCTATAATATTTTTCTCATTCATATGGTTGGAAAGAGGCGATACATTTTCCCTCATGAATTTATGTATCAGTTCGTTTGATAACCCATTATATAACCTATGAATATGCCATTGTAAGGGTTCTAGGAGAAACAATATGCAAGTGGGACCTTCTGATATTGGAAAAAACAAAGTCATATATATTATTGATTGTTGGATCACTAGGAGGGATAACATCAAGGTAGTTCCCTTCTCTGGATTTTCTATATATGTCACCCCATCTAGGAAAAATTAGTTGAGGGATAATAAATTCTTTAGTATCTTTGAAAATGGGCCTAATTGAATCTATATCATGTTTATCCAATTGAATCGTAATTGTATAATTCTCTGGACTAACTTACATATCACTATCAATTATCTTTAAAATCTAAGAAACTTCAACAATTGATTTCTTTCCTTTGGGGGTTGGAGTTTTGTGGGTAGATTTCCTTGGAGGCATACTAACTGCAAACAAAATTGATCTAAATTTATTGTTAACACATAAATTTTACTCAAAGAAAATCATACTTTGTCTAACTATTTCTAGCTATTAAAACAAAGCTTCTTATCAAATGCATACAACATTAACAATTCAAGAAAAGCATTCAAAGTAACCTTTAACAAACTGAATCAACAATGCAAATGAATAAGATTCAGGTTTAGGGCACTTAGTTGTGTTAATTAACACTCACAATGAAACTACAACAAATATTTGAACCTTCTATGCTAAGAAGGAAATGATGGGTGTGTAAACCCTCAAACTTGCTCCAGGAAAAACACTTTGCTAAAGCTTTATTTTTTGAAAAAAAATGCATGTTATTCGGTGTTTAAATAGAAGTTTGATTCAAATTTGTAAAATCATGATATTTCTGACAAAAATATTGAAAATGATTTGGCTCATTTAATCCCATAAATGTTGGACAAGACAATCAAGATTTCTAACAATCATATTCTTTATTGTGCAGTGGTGTTGTTACTTTCAATTTCAATGGTTACCATGTCAATGTTGAACTTTCGATGGTCTAAGCTGAAATTTTCCTCATACTTTAAACTAAAATTATTACACAAAGAAAAAATTTAGTGGTTATTAAAACTAGTTTGTCCAGAGGAGAAAGTAAGATAAGTGCTCTATAGAAAGTTTGCAGATGACCCCACTAATATTTTGTAGATGGAAAAAAATTATTACCTTGGCAGCAAACACTTTACACTTTGGTGGAGTTAAATTCAAGCTTTAAACTCAAACTAAAGCCACAACCCTCCTATGACCCATCGGGAATCACTCTTGACTTTGCGGAGTAGTCCTAGAGAAAGAAAAATTTCTACTTTGGCGGAGTAGAGTTCAAACTTTGAACTCTAACCAAGCTCCAAAGTGGAAACTCTCCTTCAAGAAACATTTTTGGAGAACACTTTTGACTTTAAACTTGGATAAAAGTGTGAATGCTCCTTCGATAGGTAAATTCATTGGGGAATACTTTAAACTTTGAACGATGGGCAAAGTGAAATTTCAACTCCAATAAAAGTCAAAAGTTACCTCCATTATGCAAGTCTTCAAGAGGATTTTGAAAGTTTTCAACTTACAATTTTTTTGAAGTTGAAAATAAAAATAAATAAATAAAAACAAAGAAACTTGTCAATAGGATAACTACTTAAGAAAATTTATCAAAAATAAGGTTTTCATCAGTATTTGAAAAGGAAAGGTTTCAAAAGAGAAAAATGAAAAGCAGTAAGAAGAAAGTAGAACCCAAAAAATTTTAAAGATGTGTAGGGTGTGTTTAGGTCTCAACACACCTTCAATATGAGGCAAGGTTTGTATGAATGGTTAGTAATGCATTTTTGCTTGACTAATTCTCTAGTTACTTTTATGCATATAATGAATACTTTGTTACATCTATTCATAGATTTATTTGTTGTAGTATATATACACGACATGTTCATCTTTATTTATTCTTGGGAGGAGCATGGGGCATGTGATTGTTAGAGGTGAGTTGAAGGTCGATCCTGCAAAGAGGTCATAATTAAATGGCCCACACATATTAATGTAATTAAAGTTAGTATTTGTTTGGTATTTTTCCAATATCCAAGGAAGTTCATTGCATCATTTTTAGTTATTGAAGCATTATTTCACACTATGACATCCAGTGGTAAGAGTTTCCAATGGGGTAAGATTCAATAAAAAACATTAAAATAATTAATAATAAGGTTGATCAAGCCTAAGTCCTAACACTACCTATTTACAAAATTCATTTGAATTAGAAATATATTTGTGGGAATTTAATGGATATGTTATGGATGAAATGTTAATGCGGCGGGAGAGGTTGATCCACGATCATTCAAATATATTCCATGAAGTGGCATTGGAGTACCATAGATATGGCAAGGAACTCTATGCCTTGGTGTAGGAAAGGAAGATATGAAAGCACTATTTGTTGGGTAAGGAGACCGTCATCTATATTAATCATCAGTATCTGCAATACTTGCAAACACGAAGTGAACTTCAATAAGTAAGTCATTTTAATTGGATGAGATTTTTGCAACAATTTATTCTAGTGATCAAATACTATAAGGGAACCTCCAGCAAGTTGGTTGATCTATTTTCAAGATTTTTGACACCCAAAATCACACCTCTAGGATCCATTAGGCACATGGATCCATTCACCCATGAAGAATTTAAAGAATAATATCTTGAAGATGAGGATTTCAATCAAGTGTATCAACAACTATAGGGTCATGAGGAACAAGTAGACAAAGACATAACATCGATTACCATCTCTAATATGGACTATTCTAAAAAATATTAATGATATGTATGCCAAAGGTAGAAAGAGTGCAATTGAGAAGGAAATCCATAACTATGATTCTTGGACATTTCAGTCTTGGGAAGACTGTGACCAACTTGCAGAGGTATGTTTATTATCCTGAGATGCCAGAAGTAGTTAGTTTGTATATTGCATTGTGTCAACAAGCTAGAAAAAGTGGAAAGGACCACACAATCCACTTTGAGCACCTACAATACCATGGGAAAGAATATCCATCAACTTTGTGAGTAAAAAAAGAGGGCATGACTACCTATATAGTGTGGTAGTTGATAGGTCTAGTAATTTGTACATCCTAATGTCTTGAAAGAAGAATATATAAGGACAAGAAGCAACAATGTTGTTCTTTGAAAATGTCTTCGTACTATTTGGGATACAAGGAGTATCATCTCTCATATAAATACTATATTCCTTAATATATTTTCAACTTCATTACGGGTGAAGCTGGATAGTAAATTCAAGAGATTCAAAACCTTCCACCTGAAAATTGTTAGGAAGATGGAGGTGGATGTGAACATGAATTTTGTTTGGTTTCTTAAGCAATAAAATCAAAATCATCCAAGTACCTAGGATGAAATTTTAATTTACATACATCATTCCTATAATAGGGTTCTCCAAGCTTCCACTAGTAAGATCCTTTTCGAAATTTGTGTTGGGTAATTTCTACCATCACCATTGGGTCCTATATATGGATGGTTGAAGCATGGGCATCAATATAAAGTGATTTTTTAAAGGTAGAGAAGTTTACCAATAAGATTAGGAATATAAACCTATAATTTCAAGAGAATCTAATGAAATACTAGAAAAATTACAAGTTGAAAAGACTTTCAGAGTAGGATACTAAGTCTAGTTGCATATGAATAAGGAAAGGTTGTGAGGTCCATGAAATAAAATCAATGCCTTGAGATATCAATCTTTTGAAGTATTGGAATAAGTAGGAAATAATGCTTATAGACTCAGTATACCTCCTTATATGTGCATTTACTCAATAGTAAATATAGAAAAATTGAAACTCGACCAGTCATCCATGCACGATGAGTTCAAAGAGAGCCAAGTCTAGGACCACTGAATGCACATGTAGAATTACCAAAAGATACGATTATGTAAACTATAATACCTCGGTTTTGAGACCCCATATTATTAATGTGTTTTTTTATTTGATGAAATTTCGGAGTGCCTAAACAATTAAAAGAGGTCGGAGTGCCTAGGAAATGTAATACTTTGAACATTGCAAATAATAAAATACATTGTTGGTTACAAGATGGACAAGGAAAAGAGTTATAGGGGGTTATGATTCCATGAGAGAGGGGGTAAAGGGGATAAGTCCTTTTATTATATTTCATTTATCAATCTTGGTTTCAATTGAGAAAAGTGGTTCCATGAGCTTCTTAGGGAAAGGCCATGTGGTTCTTGATTTTCAAGTAAATATATCAATCCCTCTTTGGATTGTTTGGGGGTTCACTTTTCCATGGATAGTTTCTCATCATTTTATTCATCCTTCATTCACTCTTCTTGATCATTCTTGTGTTTGCATGGGAAGGGGAAAAGTGAATTGTTGGAAGTAAGTAGCCATGGTTGGTTGGCTATAGTAATTACTATTGTACTCTAGCCATGAATTAGTGCATGTATACATGATATGCATTGGCAAGTGCTAAACCTGGTTCACAACTATGAATCTTGAGAGTCCCAGCATGGAGATTCTTGACCAGATGTACTAGAGAACTGAAAGGAAGTGGACAGCTTGAGGGACTGTCTGGCGGTGAAGGGGTTTCATTATATTTAGGTGGTGCAGGCTAGAGAGAAGAGAGTCGGTGTAATTTGGATTGTTGGGTGTTCAGAAACCTATGAAAGCTTGAGTGCTGATAGGTTTGGGAAACTAAGTGTCACTCTGGAACTCATCCTTGTGGTTTCATAGCCCTAGCTCAGAGGTGACCTGTTGTTGAGACTTGGAACAACAATGTTTAAGGTTGGGTGGAACGTCCTTGGTCTGTAGTCGGTTGGTGATTAGTTTTATTAAACACAAGTTCTCTCTGTCATGAGTTTCTCTGCTTGTATATTTATTTCTATTGCATATTAATTATTATCTGATATATGTATTTTAATGTGCCTACTTTCTGGTTATTACTATGCATGGCATTAATAAGCATTATTTTCAAGTCTAGAATGAATCTTGATTATTGCATGTGCAATTATTGAATTTCTTTCATGCTTCTTTATTAATTAATTATTATCAGAATTTGAAATTGGTTCTTGAAGTGCAATTTGAGGTATTATGGCTAGCCTGTTACTAGATGGGTATGTTATAGAGTGGTATCAGAGCTCTAGTTCAAACACCGGACTTATATGAGCCAGGACAAGTGTGAATTGGGAAAATTTGGTGTTGTAGTTTCTGGTTTGTGTGAATTTGGGGAAAACCAGTGAAAAATTAGAGTGAAATCCCCAAATTCATGAGCATATTCGAGTTTTAAATAACCTATAATTGTCTAAGAAGTTTAATCGAGTCAATCTACAGAGTTGCATAGTCAAAATTCAACCTGGAAGGTTGAAATTTGTATTTTAATGGTTGTTGTAGCATTGGATATAGTTTGATGAATCAATAGTTGTGATCGTGTTATATCTCGAGATCAATGGCCTTGATTTGTTTTGGTAAATTTAAAAACTTATAAAGTTTTCATAGTTTTGCAAAGGGGGAAGATCAACAGCCAGGATTTTTTTTGGGTGTTGACAAAAATGAAAGAATCGATGGCTCAGATTCATTTTTCGGGGTTTGGAAAATGGATTAGATCAATGACTGAAATCATTTTAATTGGGAGATCAATGGTCCCAATTCATTTGATTTGTGTTCAAAAAACAATTTAGTGTTAGAGTTGGCCAAGAGAATTCGTCGACGGTCAATGGTCTGGTCGGCCAAATTGGAAAAGTGTTTTAGTTGCCAACAAAATGTTTTGGCGGTTGATGGTCAATTCGGATTGATTGGTGAAGTGTTTTAGTCTCCCATATAATTCACCGACAATTTTGTGGAGTGTTATGTTCACCAACAAATATCATCGATGATCGATGGTTGGGTCAGCCGATTTAGAAAAGTGTTCCGATCAATTAATAGAAAGTGTCAATGGTTGATGGTCGATGGTCGGGAATCGGCTGAGTTGGTGAAGTGTCACTTCATCAAAGATAAATGACCAATGGTCGATGAACGATAGAGGGAGATGATGTGTCATGCTCGTCAGCATCCATGTGTCATGCTACATCATCCAGAATGCCATGTTATAGTCTACATGTCATACCACGTCAGCATCCATGTGTCATGCCATGTTATCAGTTGCCACGTTAGCCAACGGGAATGACCGATGGTCGATGGTCAAGTCAGTCGAATTAGAGGAGTGTTTACATCAGTCAACAGGAATGGTCGATGGTCGAGTCGGTCGAATTAGAGGAGTGTTTACATCAGTCAACATGAATGGTCAATAGTCGATGGTTGATGATAGGGTTGACCGGATTGGTAAGGTGTTTAATTTCACCAAATGAAAATTTTCAATGGTCGAGTCGGTCGGTTTAGAGATGTGTTGCAATCGGTTGTCAAGGAGAAGGGTCGATGGCTTACGGTCGAGTTGGAAATTTAGAAAGATCAACGGTCGAGATTTATTTCGATTTAATATCGACAATGCATATTGAAAGTATGTTATAGTAGGAAGTAGGAAGTAGGAAGCAGTCCCTAGTGGTCGATGTCATGTCATCTCCGCATCACAGTCAGGTCATTAGCCACATTAGCAGATTACCACGTAGGCAAGACTATCCATGAGTTTCAAAAAACAAGTTTGGAGCCATTTTCTTATTTTGGCCATAATTATAGGAGAGAGTCCAAAAAGTAGACATGGAAATAACACATGAAGGAATTGAATAAATTCTAAGTGGATTGGAATGGGGATGTTGAAATAAACCAAAATCGATTATTTCAAACCACTTTTGGGGGGTTTTTAGATTTTCAGGAGGAAAAGTGACCCCAGATCACAAAACATGAAAATTCGATTTACTCGACATTTTATATACTTGTCAAAAAAAAAAATAGGTTTAGAGATTTTTTCCAGAAGTGCACAGATTGACATATAGCCAATTTTGCTAAAAATTTCAAGTTAGGAAAAAAGGGGTGAAAATGGCAAAGATTGTTGCAGTTTTTTACTAGAGCATTGAATTGAAAATATGATATTTGTTATGAATCCCTTATTTTTGGATTGTTATATTATTTACAATGAAATTTGAGGTGGATCGATTGATAGTTGAAGTCAAAGATCGAGGTGGTTCGACCAGGTAAAGACGAAGTAGAGGTGGATCGAAAGCAACTTCAAGGTCGAGATTAGTCAACCGGGTAAAGTTGAAGTCGAAGGTTGAGGTGGTTTGACATGGTAAATACATTGCCAATAAGTCGAAGAGGTCAAGCGAAAAGAGGTCGACAGGCGGGCGTGTAGCGATCGAATGAAGGTCGACTAGTAGTCGACGGTTAATCCAACTTGGTAGTCGACTATAACAAAATCCCTAGATTCACGGGATTTGTAGCCAATGATCTGCATGGATCTATAACCATTTTTTGGGCACCTTTTCTTTAGGATTTTTCCTGTTGTAAATCCTATAAAGAATCCATGTTGTAAGGTTGTCAACGCTAATCAATTAATCAATCAATAATCATAGACGTTATTCTTCATGCAGATGTAAGCCAAATTGGCTAC
Organism: Picea mariana; assembly: GCA_032191745.1. Lineage (NCBI taxonomy): Eukaryota > Viridiplantae > Streptophyta > Pinopsida > Pinales > Pinaceae > Picea > Picea mariana. The sequence continues at coordinate 10,107 of JASDQU010712989.1, forward strand.
AGGGTTGTTCTTGTGTAAGAAAGAGGGTATGATGTCGATTTTGTCTTAGTTGTGAACCAAGGTTAGACATGTAACCTTTTATTCTGAATGAATAAGAAAATAAGGAGAAGAACTCTCAAGGAATGTTGGTTTTCTCAATTTGGGTTTCCAAGGTAAAATATATGTGTATTGTGTGTTTGTTGTGTCATTTACTTTCTTGATTAAATCTTTCGTCCTCTCTTCTTCTAGATTTAGCGTGGAAGTGTGTCTAATTTTTTAACATGTGGTATCAAATATTGGCTTAACAACCTTTGATCTTAGCTAAACCCTAGGTTCAGTAAGATTCATTAGTCTAAAATATTTAAAGATTGTGTTAAATAATGGTGAGTAGCTCGAGAATAGAGATCGAAAAATTTAATGGCTAGAATTTTGAGTTTTGGAAGCTTACAATTGAAGATCTCCTTGTAGATTGAGAATAATGGACAACAGTATATCTAGGTACCATGCTGGCAGGAATGTCGATGGAAGAATGAGAGAAACTCGAGAGAAGAGCAAGGAGTATGATTCGACTTTGTCTTGCAGATTCGGTGTTGTTGAATGTCTCAGGTGAAGATTCAGCCAATAAACTGTGGGACAAGTTGGGAATCTTGTACTAGTCGAAATCCCTAGAAAATAAGTTATTTCTCATAAAGAAATTGAATCTTCTGAGGATGAGTGATGGTAGTTTGATGAATGAGAATTTAAATGCATTTAATACCATTATAAGTCATTTATCTTCTATGGATATTAAAATCACTGAGGAGGAGAAATGTATTATCCTATTATGTTCCTTTCCAGACTCTTGGGATAGCTTAGTCATAGTTATAGGGAGTAATACAACCACACTAAAGCTACNGGTTTCATCTCCACTGTCAGAAGAAATGAGAAGAAAGAGCATGGAAGGATCAACCAAAGATGCTTTAGTGGTGAGAGGTCGATCGGTTAACAGAGATAAAGGCAAATTATCCGATAGAAAATCTAAGTTGAAGGGTAGATCTAAATCCCTTGTTTAGTCGATGATAATATGTTGGAAATGCAATAAAGTTGGGAATTACAAAGGGGGTTGTAGGTCGAAGGTGACGGAATTCAGTACAGGATCCGACGAGAAGCAGTTGACTGAGAGAAAGACAACTCCAAATACAGGAGGTGATGTGTACCTAGTGTTGACCAATACATAGTCGGATCAAGATGTTTGGTTGATCGACTCAAGATAATCCTATCATATGACACCACATAAATAATGGTTCTGCGAATATGAATGATATGAAGAAGGAGAAGTGTTCTTGGGGGACGAATCAACAACCAAAATTGTCGAATGGGGAAGAGTTTGGCTGATACTACAGGATGGGAGGAGAAGAACCTTTCCAAGTGTGCTACACATTTCAGGTTTGGAAAGAAACCTTATATATGTCAGCAAGATGAGTGATGTTGGAGTGCACACTCTACTTCATAAGTATTCATGTAAGATGGTCATATCTGCGATGGTCTTAATGAAAGGAGACTGGATGCAACAGCATCTTTGTTTTTGACGTTGAATTGACTTCAACTCGACTCAGGCTAAGTTGATTCAAACTGACTCAACAAGTCATCATAAAGTCGACCTGGCCATGTTATGGCATGAGAGGATGGGACACATTGTAGAAAAAGGAATTCGAGCTATTCATAACAAAGGTATGGTTGAAGAATTTCCTGCATGTAATTTACAAGTCAACTTTTGTGAACATTGTATATATGGAAAACAAAGTCAAGTGAGGTTCCCATCTTGAGCGACAAGGGAAAATGTGATTCTAGAATTGGTTCATAGTGATGTGTTTGGCCATGTTAAAGATCCTTCACTTGGTGGATCCATGTATTATGTCTCCTTCATATATTATTTTTCCAAGAATACATGGATATATTTCATGAGGAAGAAATCATAGGCTTTCAATAAATTCAAAGAGTTTAAATCTCTAGTAAAAAACCAGACAGATAAGAAGATTAAGGTGTTGAGAACTGATAACGGTGGTGAATTATGTGGAAAATAATTTGATTAGCTCTGCAAGCAGTGTGGCATAAAATTTCAAACTACCACACCATATACCCCACAACAAAATGGAGTTGCCAAGAGAATGAATAGAACGTTCAGTGGTGCTAGGGTTGCACTAGAATTATGGGAGGAGGCAGTCGACACTGCAAAATATATATTGAATATGTCTCCTTCGACGATGCTAGTTAAAACGACTCCACATGAGGTATGGTTGGGTGAGAAGCCTTCATTTTCACATCTCAATGTATTTTGTTGTGATACATTTGTGCATGTTCCCAAGGAAAAGAGGAGCAAGCTTGAAAAGAAAGCAGTCAAATGTATTTTCATTGGATACAAAGAAGGAATGAAATGATATAAGCTCTGGGATCCTGCATCAAGGAAAACGGTGTACAGTCAAGATGTGGTCTTCAAAGAAGTTAGAAGTAAATCCAAGCCTGAAGAAATTGTTCAGACCAAGAATAATCCTGAGACGGTGCAGTTTGAACTGGAGAATGAATAAGATGATTCAGATGAGTCAAATGAATCAGAGGATGAGGTGGAACAACTGACCCCAGTTGTAGGGAGGTCATAAATAGTAAGAAAACCAGTTGATAGGTATAGTTCTCTTGACTTTCATTCTGCATCAGTGTTAACTGTCACCGACGATGAGCCCAAGTCGATCTGGGAGGCAGTCGACTAAGCAGAAGGAGAACTCTGGAAGGATTCCATGGTCGAAGAGATGGAATACTTGCACAATAATATTTAGACATGGGACTTATTCAAGTTTCCTAGTGGAAGAAATCTTGTCGATAGCAAATGGGTATTCAAGAAGAAGATGAATGCAACAAGTCAAGTCAAGAAATTCAAAGCTCGACTGGTAGCGAAAGGATATTCCCAATTCGAAGGAGTCGACTTCAGTGAGATTTTTTCCCCTATTGAAAAGTTAACTTCCATTAGAGTACTAATGTCTCTGGCTGCATCATTTGATCTAGAAATAGAACAAATGGATGTGAAGACAATGTTCCTTCATGGGGACCTGGAAAAATAAATCTACATGAAACAGCCTGAAGGATTTGTAGTAAAGGGAAATAAAGATTTGGTGTGAAAACAGAAAAGATCATTTTATGGTCTAAATCAATCACCAAGGATGTGGTACCAAAAGTTCGACACATACATCCTTAGTTTGGGATTTGTGAGAAGCAAAGTTAATCATTGCATATATTCCAAAGAAGAAGGTGGTAATTTCTTATATGTAGCTTTGTATGTCGAAGACATGTTGTTGATTGGAAACAACATGGACGCAATAAAGGAGGTGAAGAAGTAGTTATCCTCCAATTTCAACATGAAGGATCTTGGTGAAGCTAAATTCATTCTAGGAATGCAGATTAAGAGAGATTGAGCAACTAGAAAGGTCTGGTTGAACCAGACGAAGTATATTGAAACAGTTTTGAAACATTTCAACATGTAGGATTTAAAACCGATGAAGGTGTCAATTCCTATGGGAACAATGCTAATTGTTGAACAGTGTTCCAAGACACGGGAATAAATAGAGGACATGGCATGTGATCCCTATGAAAGTTTTGTTGGTAGTCTAATGTATGTGATGGTCTACACTCAACCATACATTTCTCATGCAGTGGGAGTGTTGAGCAGATACATGTCAAAACCTAGGAAGGCACACTGGAAAACTATCAAGACAGTATTCAAGTATTTGTGTGGCACAAAAGACTATGTTATATGCTACCAAGGAAAACCTAGAGGTGATGGTGAATTAAATGTACATGGATTTTTCAACGCTGATTGGACTAGAGATATGGATCGACAGAGGTCGACCAGTGGATATGTCTTCAAGATGTTTGATGGAGCAATCAGTTACATGAGTAAGCGACGAGTAGTTGTAGCCTTGTCAACAATAGAAGTTGAATACATGGAAGTCACTCATGGAAGCAAAGAAGTAGTGTGGTTGCAAAGGTTGTGTTCAAAAATTGGGTTTGAGCAGAGAATTATGAAGATAATTTGTGACAGTCAAAGCACAATATTTTTGGCAAAGAAACTAGCTCATCCTTCGAAGACTAAGCACAATGATGTACAATACCATTTCATGAGAGACATGGTGGAAAGAAATAAGGTATTGCTAAAGAAAGTAGACACGTTGGAAAACATAGTAGACTCATTGACCAAGTCTGTGAGTGTTGTGAAGTTCTCTTGGTGCAGAGAGGCAATGAGAATCGTTACCTTGGGTCTGTGAACGAAATTTCATAGGTCTCTCAGTTTTAGAAAAGAAGACAACAAGTGGGAGAATGTTGGGTTGTTATATTCTTTGCAGTGAAATTATAGGTGGATCGACTGACAATCAAAGTCGAAGGTCAAGGTGGTTCGACCAAGTAAAGAGGAAGTTGAGGTCGATCGACAGCAAGTCTAAGGTCGAGGTTATTCGACCAGGTAATGTCAAAGTCAAATATTGAGGTGGTTCGACATGGTAAAGACATCGAAATTAAGTCAAAGAGGTAGACAAGAGGACATGTGGCGATTGAATGAATACTGAATGAAGGTCGACTGGTATTCGACAGGTAATCTGACTTTGTAATAGACTATAACATAATCCTGAGATTCGTGGGATTTGTAGCCAATGATCTGCATGGATCTATAACAATTTTTGGGTGCATTTTCTTTAGGGTTTTTCCTATTGTAAAGCCCATAAAGAAGGTGTGTTGTAAGGTTTTAAAGGCTAATCAATGAATCAATCAATAATCGTAGAGGTTGTTGGTCATGCAAATTTAAGTCAAATTAGCTATAGTGTTGTTCTTGTGTAAGTAAGAGGGTATGATGTTGATTGTGTCTTAGGTGTGGACCAAGGTTAGACATGTAACCTTTTATTCTAAATGAATAAGACAACAAGGAGAAAAATGATCAAGGAATTTGGTTTTCTCGGTTTGGGTTTCCCAGGTAAAATATATGTATATTGTGTGCTTGTTATGTCATTTAATTTCTTGATTAAATATTTCTTCCTCTCTTATGCTAGGTTTATCATGGAAGTGTGTTTGATTTCCTAACACCTGTCATTATTATTATCTATGTCTCATACAAAATTTTCTCTAGTTCCTGACATATTTTCTTTTGTATTTGATAGAAGTTGGCCTTTCAATAAAATTACACCAATGGAGAAAATGCACAAATGGGGTGAAAATAGTTTTTTCAAGAAGGCATAACTTTCAGCTCATAGATCGGACTAAGGCATGATTATGGTCATTGGAATTATGATTAAAAGGATAATAACATGTAACTATTAGAATTTGGAGAATTATGATATAATTCTTCATGGGTTGAGCCGAAAAATGACCTATAGCATTAATTGACAAATTTCTATAATAAGTATAATTCTAACAAAAATGGTTGCTAGCACATTTTGTAGGATTAGGGGACATAAACGTATCAGTTCAAGATAAGAATGCATATTTGGGACATGGAGGAAGGAGAGGGAACTCTCAATAATGAGAGAGAATCCAAAGGTCAAAGTATCAGTGTTGGTAATGCAGAGACAGAATCAAATGGGCACAGGAGCAGAGGGTAACCAGAAAAATTAATAGAGACTGTGAGAAGCTTGAGAATATAAGTGTGGAGTTACAAAGCAAAAAATGAGAAGATGATGAGAGAATAAAATCAAATAAATACTAAAATGATGCAAATCCTAAATCAGTTGAAGAGGCAAGCAAAGAATGGATCAGACTCAAGATAGGAGGAAAAAGGAAGACATCGTGAAAGAAGATATAACTACAGAAGAATTGGTCATTCAAGAAGTTCTAGTAGAACTCATAGACATCACTAACCTCCTTACTCGGCAAGGAAATTTTGTGTGTATGAAGACTCCATGAAAAATATAGAAGTGTCTCATGTTAGGAATCAAAGAATAAGACAGGAATTGGAGAGTTTCCAAGGAGATATGAGGAAGCTTAAGTTGTTGGAAGATTGGTTGTTGTCATTGATGTCAACCCTAGTCATTGGTTTTGGACCGCAAGATTGATGAAGGTATTTGGACATGAACAATGCACATGAAGATAAAACACCCATGGATGGATAGTATACATCATGTTGTTTCCAGTGGTATGTGGAACGCCAAGTGGATCCTCATGGTTGAGGAGAAATGAATTTTTGAAGATGACAAAGTGAATTGAAGAAGGAAGTACATGTAGGCCCTGAAGATAATTAAAGAAAATAATTACAAAATAAGAAAGTGTCAGGTCGGCCCTAATGTTAAAAGGAAGTGACATAAATTGTATAAATAAATATCATTATACATTCATTTTAAATATAAGTCAAATTTCAGAGGAAATCAGAAGTAAAGAAGGCCGGATTTCAAGGGAGGATGAAATCTTTTGGTGATGTGTTCTAAGGTATGTTATTTTCATGTCATCTTACCATTTTCGCTATAACATTTTTTTTAGAATGATTCAGATGGTGAAATTGATATAATATTGAGAAGACATGTCAAGACACCTGTGGTAAAAGTTTCATCTCTTGATTCACTATAATTATGGAGATACACTCTATGGAAGATAGGGCTTTTGACCAGTCTTGAAGCTAATCAATAAACAGGTGTTATGGGTAAAACAGACATAACTTCTTCATATAGAATCCAAATGAAGTGGGACCAATTTCATTGGAAATAGTATGGACTTTAGTTTCTTTTGCGTGAGTTTCAGAATCTGATGTTACATATTGAGCGTGGAGTATTATGTACAAGTTCGGTCTCCTGAATAAACCGGAATTGAATAAGGTATACCATTCTTTCTATAACTTCCTTTTGGGGAGGATTCAAGGAGTGAAACTTGGAGAAGTTTCAGAAAATACATTGAGTAATATTATCTATAGGATCAGAGTATTCCAAGAATTGAAGAATTGCAGAAGTTGAAGAATTCTCATGAAGCATTATTAGATTCTATGTGATGGTTGGTTGATGGTGATGATTTAATGTAAAGTTTTTTTATCTCTCATATATTCTTGGGTGGAAGGAAGGGGCAAGGATGGAGAGTTAAACCCTCTCTTGATATTGGAGGATTTTATCTTCCTCTTGGAGGTTTATCCATCCCTTTACATTTGGAAGTTGTAGCTACCTTTGGAAGTCATTACTTCCCTTGAACAATAACTATTAATTATTTCTCATATATTGTGCATGGTGTACTGTGGTGTATTGGTGTAACTCTTATACTATTGTTCATTTCTCATTGGATATAATTGAATGGTTTAATTATAAGTTGAAAAAGGTTTTAAATTGTACTTGATATTGATTCACCCCCCTCTCAGTATCAACAATTGGTATCAGAGCAGGTTACCTTCAGTACATTTTAGCCACTGGAAGGAAGATCCTAAGCAGAAATGGAAGACAACATTCCAAATGGGATTCCACCATTTGATGGAAGCAATTTTGAATACTGGAGTAATAGAATAGAAACTTATTTGTAATCTCTTGGGGCAGATGTTTGGTTCTTAGTTGCTTCAGGATACAATCCTTTAAAGAAACCAAAGATTGTAGCTCAGAAGGAAGCAAAAAGGAATAACAAATTGGCAATAGATACCATCCTGGATGGATTGACAGATTCAGTGAAATCCAAGGTGGGATCATGTGCATTGGAAAAAGAGATTTGGGACAATATACAAGACCTTTATGCAAGGGAAGAAGCAGAAGAAGAAAAAGAAGTTGAAGCAAATTTCAACATCTCAGATTTCAATGAAGAAAATAGAGGTCAGTTATTTTGCTTTAATTGTGAAGGAGTAGGACATGTTGAATTTGAATGTACTCATCCAAGTATTGAAAGAGATGACAATGA
>JASDQU010712989.1:18054-35506 GCA_032191745.1 Picea mariana
GTTGAAGAAAGAGCTACACAGACAGATGATGAGAAGTGGACTAGGATACCAAAAAGAATGAATGATTACAAAAGAGATGAATATCCAAGAAGACCTCTTACCTTCAGGAATCAAAGAAGCTTCAATAAGTATGAAGAAAACTACAGAAGAGTAGATCATGAACCCAGATGGACTACATCACAAATAAGGTCACTTACTCCCAGGTATCAAAAAAAAATTCTTGGTCATTGTTATACTTGCAAAAATTTTGGGCATAGGTCAATTAATTGCAAAATCAATGAAAGGAATAAATACACAAGAAACATGAATGGTGTAAATAGAAGATATGAAAATAATCGTGGATTTTTCAACAGAAGTTATAATTCATTTTACCCATTCATGGAAAAAAATAGTGTATGCTACAAATGCAATTATCTTGGTCACAAAGCACAAGATTGCAGATATATGAATGAAGATGTCCCTATCCCAACCACAGTATGGAGAAGGAAAGATATTCCAAAGAATGAATATTGTTGAATAGCATTAACCACTGACGAATCTAAAGAAGAAGATGAATGGTACATAGACAGTGGATGTTCTTCACACATGACCAGGGATCAAGACAAATTCATCAGCTTGAAGAGAAAGGGTGGCAATGTTGCATTTGGAGATGACTCATCTACCAAAATACTTGGAGAAGGTGTAGTAGAGCTTGGAAGAAAAAATATAAAAGAAAAGAATGTTCTATTGGTTGAAGAATTGAATCATAATCTACTCGGTGTTAGTAAAATGTGTGATCAAGGATACACTCTTACGTTTGACTCCTGAAAATGTAAAATCAGAGAAAATAACTCAGAAAGATTGGTTGCAACTGCAAAAAGAAGACCGAACAACATATACATCCTAGACGTGAAGAAGAGAGAGAAGAAAGAAGCCACACAAAAGTATTCTAAGGAAGAAAAAGTCCCAAAGACCAAAAATAAGGATGAAGTATTATTGAGTACCACATGTTCAAGGGGAGCAGTCCCAAAGAAGAGAGTTACATTTTTCCATTAAACTCAGGGGGAGAAACCCTACCCTTTTCCATTGATTTCAAAGGGGGAGAGAAATTGGGATCATGATGATAGGGGGAGCATGAGTGTTGCCATCAATGACAAAGGGGGAGATTGTTGGAAGATTGGTGGTTGTCATTGATGTCAACCCTAGCCATTGGTTTTGGACCGCAAGATTGATGAAGGTATTTGGACATGAAGATACAAAACCCATGGATGGATAGTATACATCATGTTGTTTCTGGTGGTATGTGGAATGCCATGTGGATCCTCATGGTTGAGGAGAAATGAATTTTTGAAGATGACAAAGTGAATTGAAGAAGGAAGTACGTGTAGGCCCTGAAGATAATTAAAGAAAAGAATTGCAAAATAAGAAAGTGTCAGGTCGGCCCTAATGTTAAAAGGAAGTGACATAAACAGTATAAATAAATATCATTATACATTCATTTGAAATACAAGTCGAATTTCAGAGGAAATTAGAAGTAAAGAAGGTCGTATTTCAAGGGAGGATGAAGTCTTTTGGTGACGTGTTCTAAGGTATGTTATTTTCAGGTCATCTTACCATTTTCGCTATAAATTTTTTATAGAACTATTCAGATGGTGAAATTGCTATGGTATTGAGAAGACATGTCAAAGTACCTATGGTAAAATTTTCAGCTTTTGATTCACTACAATTATGGAGATACACTCTGTGGAAGATTGGGTTTTTGACCAGTCCTGAAGCTAGTCAATAAACAGGTGTTCCGGGTAAAATAGTCATAAATTCTTCATAGATAATCCAAATGATGTGGGACCAATTTTATTGGAAAGAGTATGGATTTTGGTTTCTTGTATGCGAGTTTCAAAATCTGATGTTACATATTGAGCACGGAGCATTCTATACAAGTTCGGTCTCCTGAATAAACCAGAATTGAATAAGGTCTACCATTCTTTCTATAACTTCATTTTGGGGAGGATTCAAAGAGTGAAACTTGGAGAAGTTTTAGAAAATACATTGAGTAATATTATCTACAAGATCAGAGTATTCCAAGAATTGAAGAATTGCAGAAGTTGAAGAATTCTCATGAAGCATTATTAGGTTCTATGTGATGGTTGGTTGATGGTGATGATTTAATGTAAAGTTTTATTATCTCTCATATATTATTGGGTGGAAGGAAGGGGAAAGGATGGAGAGTTAAAACCTCTCTTGATATTGGAGGATTTTATCTTCCTCTTGGAGTTTTATCCCTCCCTTTACATTTGGAATTTGTAGCTACCTTTGGAAGTCATTACTTCCCTTGAACAATAACTATTGATTATTTATCATATATTGTGCATGGTGTACTATGGTGTATTGGTGTAACTCTTATACTATTGTTCATTGCTCATTGGATATAATTGAATGGTTTAAGTATAAGTTGAAAAAGGTTTTAAATTGTACTTGATACTAATTCACCCCCTCTCAGTATCAACATAAGCCACCATCCTTTGATGGTGAAAGAGAAAGGAAAGATGATGTTGAAGCATGGTTTCTTGGAATTAGGAAGTATTTTCAGTTGCACAACTACTCATCTAACCTAAAAGCCAGAATTGCCACATATCATTTGCATGGAAAAGTTGTTATGTGGTGGGATCAGTTGAATCAAGTTAAGCACATTAATGAGAGTAGGATCACTTGGAAGTAGTTCAAGAGATATTTTCAGAAGGAGTACATTTCAAAGCACTTATATAACAAGAATATGCAAGAGTTATTTGAACTTGGGTTGGGAAGCATGACCATGGGATAATATGAAAATAATTTATTGGGATCGTTGAAGTATGTAGGGTTTATCAAAGATGAGAAGGTGAAGATATAGAGGTTTTTTAGTGGACTGACGCCATTTTATAGAGAGAAGATTCAATATGATGAGCCCAAAAAATTGAATGAGACAATTAGAAAGGCTAAGTACATGTATGAGCAAGGAAAAGGTAGAGAATATATGAAGAAATATTGGAAGGATAAGAAGAAAGAGAAATATGATTAGAAAATGAAGGGATTCAAACTCCCTTTCAACGGAAACAATCCTAATAAAAATTTGCAATATCGGTCTGCTAAGAATGAATCCAAGAGAGAAGACTCCTTGGTAAAAAGGGAAGACCACCAATCAAATGTTGGGGATGCAAAGAAGATCACATGTACAAGGATTTTCCTCACAGAGAAGAAAAAATGAAGAGGTGAGAGGTAAGATCAATCCCATATGATTGAGGTGGAAGGTAATATCATTAATCAACCTGTTGTTATTTTAATTGATTCAGGAGGAACACATTGTTACATTGATCCTAAAATAGTGGAAAAATTACATTTGGAGAAAAGTAAACTTGAAATGTCAAGTTTGGTTCATCTAGCTATTGGAACCAAAAGAAGGATCAATGAGATTTCCAGAGGTTGTTCAATAAGTATTAATGGAGTGACTACTAATGCAGACCTAAATATCATACCATTGGGATCTTATGATATCCTAATTGGAATGGATTGGTTGGACATGCATCATGTTGTCCTAGATTGTCATAAGAAGATATTTATGTGTCTTGATGAAGAAGGAAAATAGAGCATAGTTAAAGGAATTTCAAGACTCGTTTCTATAAGGGATATTTCAGCATTATAGTTGAAGAGATGTTTCAGGAAAGGATGTCAATTGTATGCTACTCATGTGGAGCAGCCATAAAAGACAAAGGGGCCAATCCTTGAATATTTTTCATTATTGCAAGATTTTGAAGTTGTATTCTAAAAAATACTAGGATTGCCACCGAAGAGGGAAATATATTTCTCTATTGCTTTAGTACCAGGAGCTACCCCAGTATCAAAAAATCATTATAGAATGAGCACACCATAATTAAAATAATTACAAGTGCATCTTGAATAATTGTTGAAGAAAGGGTACATATGCCCAAGTGTTTCACCTTAGGGAGCACCATTACTCTTTGTCAAAAATAAGGATGGAACATTGAGGTTCTGCATTGACTTTAGATAGTTGAATAAAGCCACTATGAAGAACAAATACCCTCTACCCATAATTGATTACCTCTTTGATCAGTTAAGAGGGACAAAGATATTTTAAAACAAAGACTTAAGATCAGGATACCATCAGGTAAGAATCAAGGAAAAAGACATCAGTAAGACATCCTTTAGAACCAGGTATGGACATTGTGAATTTGTAGTGGCACCATTTAGACTGACCAATGCACCAGTTGTCTTTATGTGCTTAATTAATGGCATATTTAAAAATTATCTGGATAAATTTTTCATTGTGTTCCTGGATGACATACTTATTTATTCTAAGTCTGAAGAAGAGAATGAACATTGTTGGCACAAGATGGAGACTAGGGTTCTCTAAGGTTTCCAACAAAAGGAACCATTGTAGTCTAGATACGTGGACATATTCATTCTTTCGCAAGGGAAAGAAGTCTCACTTGAGGTGTAGACGAGACTTGGAAGATGGAGTGATTCAAAGAGAAGGAAACATCATATTTAACTTAACATCAACTAGAGCCATATCATAGATCCCAAAGTCATGCACAAATAGTGATCGACTACTAACCAGACAATAGATAAGTAATTGCATGACAGAAACAAGTAATTGTGTGATAGAAACATAGATTCATACACATCACATCAGACCATCACGGCAAGAAATTTTAGAGCCCAAACATATCTTTATATTATCAGAAATATCATCAATTATCTTACAATATATCTCTATGACTCATGCATCAATCTACTCAACAAGATCTAACCCTATAAGTCCCATTACAGAATCAATATTCAATTGTGCAAGCACAGTGTGCCCAACAAAACCCGTTACAATATCTTATCAAGACTGACTCAATCCCAACCATGTTCTCGTTACATAGCTCCATATTAATAATTTCCCTTGGTCACTTATTGAATTCTTTAATCTACTACTTTTTTGTCTTTTCCTTGCTAGAGCTTTTTGCTCTTGGCATTTTTCATTATTGTTACACTTTCAATTATCTTTCTATTCGTCTAATTGTTTTTTTTCATTTCGAATCTTCCACTCACATGTTGTGCTTTTTCTAAAATATCAGTATTTCCAAAAATGAAGGGCCCAACACTATTGATATCACCTAATATAGTATCCTTGACTTCTCTTGATCCTATGGATTCTTGAAAAGTTAAATTTCTGAGCTCCTCCAACTCCTCAAGATCTCCCAGATTCTTATCAATTTTACTACAATTCATGGGTAATATCACAGGGAAAGTGTTATAACTGAGATTCATCCTCAGACTACGAGAGGACAAGCCCGGTACCCATCAGAATATTTGGTGAATGTTGGTTTTATGAGTGGAGGTCAAACATACGAAACTCGGTACAAGAATGATTTTAACACGAAAACTGGACAAGAAATGCATAGGGAAGTGAGGGCCTCATTAACTTCAGTCAGTGATTTGAGTTTAAGAGTGAGAAGAATGAAGACTTAGTGAGAGAGGTGAACAATACTACTATGGGCATTCGGCTTTCAAGCAGCTTGGTGAAGAAAAAATCAGGCTCAAGACTACTCTTGAACTCAAGTTTAAGACACTAAAATATGTCACGGCAGCATAATATTCAAACCTACATTATCATGCAACTACAACAACTCAACTGGATCCTCCATGCCTGAGCCTTTCAACATAAGGGGAAATAAGGTAATAAGGAAGCTGACTAAAATTGGTCATAGCACTATTGTAATCAAACCTACATTACAATAGAACTATAACCCTCGACTGGATCCTCCATGCCCGAGTGTTTCAGCATAGTTTAAACAAAGAGATGAAATAAGTTGACTTCTATTAATGCGAAAGTCTAAAATTTGATACATAACCAGAGAACAGTTCTCGAATCAAAATTACATAATACGGAGCTCGGCTCAACTAGTTGACCCCCTAACAAAATATTGAACTGATCGATTTATACTCAGATCAGTCCACAACTACCAGGGGTGTGATCTGGCCATCCCATTCAAGGATTTACATCTGTGCATCCTTCTGTCAGACCATACATCCATCCTTCTATTAGACACAATCTCAGATTTCCATGGGCCTTTAGAAAAAACCGTCCATAGGGGTACCTTGGGCTGACAGTTCTGTCTCCACGGCCATACCCTCCATGCCTTCTATTTATGGAGTGAGTCGAGGTTTCAACCACCACTCCTTTTTCATTAACTATTTTTTCTCGGGATCACAATGAGGCTTAATGCCTAGGGGGAGGCCACGCGCTGCTCTTGGATTGGAAGTCTTATAAGCATGTGATTGTGGGGTCGTCGAAAGTGGTTTGAACTCACACCGCTTTTGAGCCCGTAATTCACCACCTTCCACCATGTAGCTCTTTTACTATACCACGTTTTCGATTGTGGGACCACTCAATAATTTTAACGCTCGAGCAAGTTGTGTCCCTGCAATGAAATGTGGTCATTGATATGGTCGCGATCTGCGATCTGAGCACTCCTGCTGAATTTAGTGCCACCGCTAAAGTTTATCCATCTGCTAACTTTAGGATCATTCTAATCACGTTGGGAGATGGCGCTAAGTTTGGTGTTGAACAAGAACACTTCCCAGAGGGTGATATGACGTAGTGGTCTGACGTCACTATGCTGACGTGTCATGAAAAGAAAGCGACACATATTGGTGCCAGCTGGAGGCCAAGTGTCATAACTAATGAGAGCGCCACATGTTTGAACTGATGACTGCCACGTACTTTGGCACTTCAGAGCTCAGGGGTGGTATGCATGTAGAGCTGGAGCTCTGAAGTCAACGAAGATCGTAGATCTGGGGAGGGAACGCGGCAGGGATCTGTTAACTCTGGGAGAAAACATTCTGGATGAAAATGGGAGTGAGGAAGTTGAAACTCCCAAAGCCCGAAGTCCCGAAGCAAACTACCACTTCTAGATTTGGACGAACATGCGGCAACGATCTGTGGAATTTGGGAGAAAAAACTCTAGATGAAAGTGAGATGGGAGGATATAAAATTCCTAAATCCCAAAGTCTCGAAGTAAATAATGACCATTCGATCTGAAAGGATGCGTGGCGCTTGATCTGTGACTTCGGGAAAAAGCACTTCGGAGGAAAATGGGAATGAGGAAGCAGAAACTCCTGAAGGAAAAACTATCGAAGTTCTGAAGTAAATCATGATCGTCTGATTGAGAAGGGCATGTGGTGCTTGATATGCAACTTCGGGACTTATTCCTAGCCACTAATCCTCGCGCAATTTTGAAATCATGAACGCCCGAGAGCCGCGGATCCGAACTGCTTATGGGATCTCCACTGTTGAAAATCAAACCTGCTTGTTGGTTATTTAAGCCCGAAATGAACTGCTCTGAATGTTGTGCTTTGTGCTCAAGGATGATATCTACACAGACCACGGACTTGGTCATCCTGCAACCTTTTGACAGATATATGTGATAACATTTGGCTCCACAGGGGATGGCATGCTCCCTGTGAGCTGCCAAGAATGCGCAGTTCCAGTGCCTTAGCCTTTGGGTTGTGGAGTCGAGCTCAAAAAACATCTTGTTGAGGACCACAGGTTGATATGTACACTATCTACTTGAAAAGAAAGCAAACACACATGCTCTAGAAGGAGCTTATTTATGTACAAACCTACCCTAACTGATTTTTACAATGTGTTAGGTGAAAGAAAACTTCCACCATAGTCAACCAAGTAACTTCCTAACGGAAAAATTTCTTACTCTGTCATTGATCAACAAAGGATAATGAAAATGTAACAGCAAATTAATTACATTCTTCAGATTTCCTCCTAATGTTGAAGGTAAGATAAATCTTGGAGACTTCAATACATGGAGAAAATGAAATTCCATGTACTCCCCCACAGGATCGCAAAATAGGTGATAAAACCTACTAGATTGATAACAGGAAGCCTGATCTACTTCACATTTGCTCACATCTAGCTGAATGTATGTGGCAAGCATAGGTGATTGAAAGGATGATGTTGGTTGTTGGTCCACTTCTCCTTTGTCTGCTCTGATAACATATGCTAGCTGATGGAAAGAAATAGCCTCATGTATATCAATGGATGGCTCTTTATCTTTATCATGTTGCTCTTGGTAAAAGATTTCACTTTCATTATAAGGCTGGATGTTAATGCCTTTATCTTCAAAAAACACCTAATTATCTTCATCACTGTCTCCATAATGATCAAATAAAGGAGGAGCTTTGAATGACATGCCAAGAGGTAACTTTTTCTCAACAAGAGAAAAATGCTCTTCATTACTAAACACAAGTTGCCTTTCAAAATCTAACCCAGGAAGAAATATCTCATCATCATCATATGAGTCAAAAGTAGGCTGCTCATATCTAGTCCCTTTAGAGACATGGCTACAAAGAATATCAGCCTCCATAACAGACTCAATTTATACACTTTCCTTATTGAGACAGCAAACACAGTTTTCATCTGATGCATATGAACAGGGAAGAGAAAAAATTGATTCCTCATCCAAGGCATCTTCTTCATTCTCACAGCCTTCATAAGAATCATTTATATCCTAAACATAGTCTTTATACTCCTCGCAACAGCTATGACAAATTAACTCATAGGAATAAAACTTTTGACAATGCATATTGAAAGCTGCATGAAACTACTCCAGGGAGGAGATGATAGCAGGGGCCAAGGATTGATACCACTTACAAGCATATCCATCTAATGAGTACATGAACATCTTCATTAACACATCTTCATGATGTATTCCCCACTGATGCATGAGTTCATGGAACTCAAGCGGATGCTTTGCAAGGTTGTCATCTCTATGTTCTCTAAATGTGGGAAAACAATAACCCCACTCATCCATAGTAGGAACAACATTTGGAAAATTAGGAACAGAAGAGAAATTAAAAGGAGCAAACCTCCTAGCCAAAATGGCTTTCATCTGAAAATATGACTTCTTAAAACTGTGGAGTTGCCACTGGATCCTTTAATCATGGAGTCGTTGGGTGAATGATATGCAGTATGAATGTATCTGGTCTTTGTTCACCATCAAAGATCAGATCTGGTCATTGTCATTCTCCCAGGGAAGATATCTTCACTTTCGTCCCCAGCAATGGCACCATTAATGTTAGCAATGAGATTCATCCTCAGGCTGCGAGAGGATAAGCCCAGTACCCATCAGAATATTTGGTGGATGTTGGTTTTATGAGTGGAGGTCAAATGGACAAAACTCAGTACAAGAATGATTTTAACATAGAAACTGGACAAGCAATGCATAGGGAAGTGAGTGCCTCATTAACTTTAGACAGTGATTTGAGTTTAAGTGTGAGAAAAAGGAAGACTTAGTGAGAGAGGTGAACAAGACTGCTATGGGCATTCGGCTTTCAAGCAGCTTGGTGAAGAAAAACTCAGGCTCAAGATTACTCTTGAACTCAAGTTTCAGACACTGAAATATGTCATAGCAGCATAATAATCAAACCTACATTATCATGAAACTACAGCAACTCAACTGGATCCTCCATGCCCGAGCCTTTCAGGATAAGGGGAAATAAAGTAACAAGGAAGCTGACTAAAACTGGTCATAGTACTATTGTAATCAAACCTACATTACAATAGAACCACAACCCTCGACTGGATCCTCCATGCTCGAGTGTTTTAGCACAGTTTAAACAAAGAGATGAAAGAAGCTGACTTCTATTAATGTGAAAGTCTCAAATTTGATACATAACCAGAGAATAGTTCTCGCATCAAAATTACACAGTAGGGAGCTCGGCTCAACCAGTTGACCCCCTAACAAAATATTAAATTGATCGATTTATACTCAGATCAATCCACAACTACCAGGGGTGTGATATGGCCATCCCATTCAAGGCTTTATTTCCATGCATCCTTTTGCCAGACCGTGCATGCATCCTTCTGTCAGACGCGAGCTTAGATCAGCATGGGCCTACAGAAAAAACCATCCATAGGGGTACCTCGAGCTGACAGTTCTGTCTCCACGGCCAGACCTTTCATGCCTTCTATTTATGGAGTGATTCGAGGTTTAAACCACCACTCCTTTTTCATTAACTATTTTTTCTCGGGATCGCAATGAGGCGTAATGCCTAGGGTCATCCATGCACTGCTCTTGTATCAGAAGTATTATAAGAACGTGATTGTGGGGCCATTGAAATCAGTTTGAACTCACATCGCTTTTCAGCCCGCCATGTAGTTCTTTTACTATACCACGGTTTCGATTATGGGACCGCTCAATAATTTTAATGCTCGAGCAAGCTGTGTCCCCGCAATGAAACATGGTCGTTGATCTGGTCACAATCTGTGATCCAGGCGCTCCTGTTGAATTTAGCGCCACCGCTCAAGTTTATCCGCCTGCCAACTTTAGGATCATTCTAACCGTGCTAGGAGATGGTGCTGATTTTGGTGTTGAGAAAGAACACTTCCCGGAGGGTGATATGACGTGTTGGTCTGATGTCACTATGTTGACGTGTCATGAAAAGAGAAGCGACACATGTTGGCATCGGTTGGAGGCTAGGTGTCATAACTAATGAGAGCGCCACATGTCTAAACTGATGACTGCCACGTACTTTGTCACTTTAGAGCTCGGGGGCAGTATGCATGTAGAGCTGAAGCTCCGAAGTGAACGACGACCATCGATCTGGGAAGGACACGCGACAGGGATCTGTTAACTCTGTGAGAAAACATTCTAGATGAAAACGGGAGCGAGGAGGTTGAAACTCCCGAATCCCAGAGTCCCAAAGAAAACTACCACCGCTAGATTTGGATGGACACACGGCAGCGATCCGTGGACTTCGGGAAAAATCACTCCGGATAAAAGTGAGAGGGGAGGAGCTAAAACTCCGGAAGCCCGAAGTCCCGAAGTAAATAATGATCGTCCAATCTGAAAGGACGCATGGCGCTTGATCTGTGACTTCGGGAAAAAGCACTTCGGAGGAAAATGGGAATGGGGAAGCAGAAACTCCCGAAGGAAAAAATCCTAAAGTTCCAAAGTAAATCATGATCGTCCGATGGAGAAGGGAATGTGGCGCTTGATCTGCAACTCCAGGACTTCTTCCTAGCCAATAATCCTCGCACAAATTTTACATGTTGAATACATGTGAGTCATTGATCTTATCGCGATATACAATCTGGGAAAGACCCACTTTTGTTTCCATGTGCCACTCTTGGATGAACCCTACTTCTGGCTACAAATATCAACAACTCACAATTACTTCGGGAGTTCAGGCTTCGAGCCTTCGGGACTTTTCAACGCATAGCTCTTACAATCCTCTGAATTAAATCTTCTGAAATGAGGGATCTGCCTCCTTGTGTTCTCTAGATCTGGATGGCTCAGAATACTTCGGGAGTTCAGGCTTCAGGAGTTTTATTTTGCTTTCTCACGCAATTCTCCGAAGTGTCGAATTCCCAAAGTGAGAGATTTGGTGATGCGTGGCTTCTTGATTTGGACCGTCGAGATTTACTTTGGTAGTTCAGGCTTCGAACCTTTGCTTCTTCTTTCCCACACGATCCTCTAAAGTTAATCTTCCGAAGTGTGATATCTACGTATGCGTGTCCTCAGCCTTGAATGGCTCATATTTATTTTGGGACTTTGGCTCCTATGTCTAGTCGTTAATCCTTGCGCTACTTTGAAATCACGAACGCTCGAGAGCCGTAGATCCAAACTTCTTATGGGATCTCCACCATTGAAAATCAAACCTGATTGTTGGTGATTTAAGCCTAAAATGCACTGCTCTTAATTCTATGCTTTGTGCTCAAGGTTGATATCTGCGCAAACCACGGACTTGGTCATCCTGCAACCTTTTGACAGCTATATGTGATAACAGGAAGGATACAATTTTTACTCAAGCAAGTGGTCATATTCAGAGCTTACTGTAAGTGGATATTTAAGCTTAGATTCAGTACTAAACGACATCTTCTTAATTTGTTGGAGAACAACTGTGATTTTGGGAGTCTTACTAGAAAACGAGAAGTCATGGCAGAATTGATTATGAAGTGTCTTCCAACAATTTTTTTGTCTTCTTGTCTCCTCATCCATGTACCGGGCCTTAGGAATTTTTTCCAAAGAGTGGAAGAATTGATGTGTCCACAGATAGGAGGGAAGTTGTGCAACTTTCCATACTTTTAGAAAATGTGCAATGTGAGCAACTGGGTTAAACTGACTATCATATATATCTAAGCATAGCATCTGAATTTTTTGCTCTTGTTATTATCCCAGTTGTTGTACCGATGTTAACAAATGAGAAGGATGTTGTATAGAAAGTTTGACTTCATCCCAAGAAGAGAGGGTTCCTTTGTGAGTATTCCGCCACCTGGATGGAAAAGAATTCAAGGCTAGGTCAAGTGTTAAGATCCTCTATTCTGGTTCAACCTTACCCTCCATGTTGATGAGAAATTTGTACAGATCTAAGGTACCATCATATGAAGGATACTCCTTGATTTGCGTTCCAATCCACCTTACTACTCTGAATATTGTGCAATCTCTAGAGAAATTTCCATACCTTCCTTGTTTCTAATTATCAAAAGCAGCTTCAGAATATTCATCCATCGAATGAATGCTTCGCCAAATTATGGATCCATCTGTAGTGGGATTGATGTAATATGCTCATTTTCATGTGGTAATAACATACAGTTGATCTATGACATCATCCTCCATATTATCATCAACTAGTTTGGTGTATCTTGGAACTTGATAAGGATCTAGTGGTTGAGTAACCTTTGTGCCTTCGTATTTGAAGGTCATAGTTTCCTTCTTAAGATAAACTATACCATAGTTTTCATAGACCCAATAAATGCCTAACATATCTGGATAAGGATCCTTCAGCCCCATTATCTCAATCACCTCAAAATTAGCTATTGTTTTGACGACATCCAAGTCTACTTTAACGTTTTGTGGCCTCCCCATAGGATAGATGCAGTACTGATTCACCATCTGCAACTAAGTAGGGGAATATACAAGCTTGGTCTTACCCATTGTTTCCCAAGTATTCTTTGGCAATATGTTGACATTAGGGCCCAAATCTAACATAACATCCTTGATCTCATAGTCATCAATGTGAGCATTCAACCTGAATTCCTTGTCAGATCTCTTTTTCCTTCATTGGATTCTACTTGCGCTATTTTCTAGAAGGTTAGCGACAATAAATTCATATGGATTTACTTCAGCTCCTAATGCCAACTTAATTGTATTTTGAAACTTTCCAGTAATTTGTTCATCTTCCAATATATCATAAAATAGTTGCAGCCATAGATCAACAGCTTTATGTGATTTTCTTGAAGGATGTACCTGAGAAGATGAATCTCTGGGAACCTTTGTCTACTGGGGATTTGTCTTAAATCTTAATTCAACAACTTTAGGTGTGGAAGGACCTTGCATCTTCTTAAACATCTAAACTACGCTTTTAAATAATTCCTTTTGCCACATAGGATCATACTTGGTATTTTCGAGAATGGCCTTCTGGATTTTGGGTTGATGGGGACTTTCAGCATCTGCATCGATTTTTGCACCTCATATATTGACGATCTTAATATTATGCTCCTTATTGTCAGCTATAGTTCTAGGTTCAGAATTTATTAGTTTAGCACCTCTCTTCCTAGCTTGATCTTCCCATTTCACAATAAGGTCTAGACAGTCTTTTGTAGCATGGGTGTTATTTTTACAATGTGCACACCAAGGTCTTATTAGAAGTGGACAGTCTCTCTCCAAGTGTCCCTATTCATCACAATTATAGCAGTGAACTGGTCCTCTTCCACAAGTTTGTCCTCCTTGATATCCTCCTCCACCTCCAGAACCCCTTCCAGGTCCTTGAGGTCCTTCATTGACCCTGAATGCATATCGATCCATTCTGTCTGCAACTGCATCCATAGATTTTCATTGATTAGTGTTGTGTGAAGGTGAACCACAGAATTCATAATACATGGTATTCCATGCAGGAGTAGAATGCATTGGGGAATTCCCATGACTTTTACAGATTTGTCAATACTCAGTACTATGGCCTCCTTGATTATTCGGGAAGGCATGGTATTGAACAAGCCCATGGAACGATGATGTAGTAGCAACCTGTGCAACTCATCCCACTAGCGCAACTGCAGAGGAGCTATGGTATAAGGTCCTATACACCTTATTAGCATACACTCATTAGCCACATCACTTTCCTTGTAACAACCCATACACCAAACTTCCACTCGACCTACCTTTGGAAGGGTTAATTATTGAATTTTCTCTGTCAACATAGATATTTGGTCCTATAATTATGCAATATTAGCATCCTTTGAAGGCCTCTTAATTATTAAGTTCCCTGGGTAACCTACCATAGCCTCGATTTTCATAGCCTGCTCCAATTCTTCTCCCAAAGTGGATATCCTTTATTAAGTTAGAGGAATATGTGTCAAAGGTAACAGCCCTTGAATAAACCATTCTCTCTGATGATCCTCATGGATAGGGTTTGTTAATTTCCCTATCGCATATTTAAACTTCTAGTTGTAACCCCAAGAAGACTCATTGTCCCTCTGCTTTATCTCCTACAACTCAGACAGAGCTTGTTGTTCAGACTAAGGTAACCGAAATTCCACTATAAATATATGCTTCACCTGAGTGAGCGTGAAGGCTTGCCCTTGAGCCCTTGGTCTGATTACCTTCATGTACCACTTAAGAGCTCGACCTCTTAGGATAGTCTAGAACTCAACTAAATTGTTCATATCTAAATTTTTGCGAGACCTCTAGATGGCTTCACATAGAAACCAGTGTTGTTCAACGTCCTCAACACCTTTACCCCTAAATTCAGGGTATCGAGTGAGAGATATTGCATGTTTATTCTCCATCGAAGGATTTGGAAATCTTACCAGAATGAACCCTGATGGTCCTAGTTTTGACACAACTGAAAAACTTTCTACACTTCCACTACTTGAACTTGCTAGACTCGAAGGATTATAAATGACAAAATTGACAGAAAGATTTGTTGTAGAAATTACCAGATTGATGGGTGGCGTTGGAGGAATGGGTGATTCATGGATGGTTCCTTTACCTCCATAATGAAATTGTTTGATCTGGGGGTCTAATTTGTTTGAAGTGCTACATTTATACCTTGATGCAACCTGTCATATTCTAGTGTTGGAGGGTTCCAGGTAAGTATTCTTCAGTACTGGTGTTTATCATTACTCTTTCATATGTCTCTTGTGAACTTCCTTCCTCTTATTCGCTTCTTCCAAAACCTATGTCTCTTTCACCAAATCTCTCCTTCAACCATTGGTTAGCAATCCTTCCTTTTCTCTTCAACTCCCACAATTCCTCTAACTCTTTCCTATGACTACTCTCAAATCCAATCTCCTTTTGTGACTAATCGGACCTCTTCATCACTTTTATCATTTGTTTCTTCCACATCTTCTTAAGAACATATGTCTTTTGAGATCGCTCCTCCCTTGCACTTTTTCTTTTGACGGCCCTCCATATCTTCCAAAAAATATTCCTTGACCTAACTCATGAACCCCCTCATAAATCACCCTCCCTGGAGCGTAGGGGTTTACATTGCCATGTTAGCTAAAGGAACAAGAAACATTCCTTCTTATACTAATAAAATCTTGATCCACAAGGGAGTTTCCCACAACAATATTCCTCTATCTCCTTCTTTAAATATGGCTTCTACTTTGGAAAAATATTGGTGGTTCTTTGCATCAATTTGATAACGTAACCCTCCAGAATAGTTTGCACCCAAAAATCCACAGCATGAGAGATCGGATGATCTAACTGGTGAAGAGTCACTAAACCTTCAACGGTCCATTTATATTTCCTTTTGACTCGATCTTTATATTTTAATGCTTCGTGCGGGTGATCTAACCACTAAAATACCTATTTGGGGAACCTAATCCAAAAGATATTGTACAAATCGCTAGTAGGCTCTGAATAGATCATTTTTTTCACAACCCTAAAAATTTTGTGTTGCAACCCCATTTCTTGTTGTATAAACGCATCACAGCTTCTTTCCCACCAATTCTCAATGTCATATTTGTAAATCCGATGAGGCATCCTATAAAACTAAGTTTAAATCTTACATCCTGGCAATGGAACCATTTTTTGGCACAATATGGAGACCAAGGTTCTCTAAGGTTGCCAACAAAAGGCATCGTTGTAGTCTAGATACGTTGGCATATTCATCCTTCCACAAGGAAAAGAAGTCTCACCTGAGGCATAGCCGAGACTTGGAAGATGAAGTGAGACAAAGAGAAGGAAATATTAGATTTAAATTAACATCAACTAGAGCCATAGCTAGATCCCAAAGTCATGTACAAACAGTGATCGACTCCTAACTAGACAAGAAAGAATTAATTGCATGATAGAAACAAGTAATTGTGTGACAGAAACATATATTCATATGCATCACATCAAACCATCACAGCAAGAATTTTTGTGGCCCAAACATATATTTATATTATAAGAAATATCATCAACTATCATACAATAGATCTCTATGACTCATGCATCAGTCTGCACAACAAGATCTAACCCCGTAATTCCCATTACAAACTTTATATTCAATTGTGCAAGCATAGTGTACCCAACAAAACACCTTACAATATCTTATCAAGACTGACTCAATTCCAACCATTTTCCCATTACATAGCTCCATATTTATATATTTCCCTTGGTTTCTTCTTGAATTCTTTAATCTGCTACTTTTCTGGCTCCTTGCCGGCACTCTTTGCTCTTCAAATTTTCACTATTGTTACACTTTCAGTTATATTTTCGTTTGTCCAACTATTTTTCATCCTTTCGAATCTTTCGTTGACATGCTAGGATTTTTTCAAAATATCATTATTTCCAAAAACAGAGGGCCCAACAGGCCTTGACCACAACCATTGACTCGCCCCGAGTCAAACCTCTGTTTCTTTACTTCGGCTCCCTTTAAATGAAGGGCCCAACAAACATCACTTGAGGTTGGTGTTACAAGTGCTAAGGGAACATCATTTCTATGCCAATCTTAGCAATTTTTCCTTTTACCAAGAACAGATCCATTATTTGGGCTACATTATTTCATAACAAGGCATAGTAGTAGATCTAGAGAAGATTGAAGTTGTTAGAGGATGCCCAGCACCAAGGAATGTTTCAGAAGTTAGATGTTTCATGGGATTAGTTGGATACTATAGGAAATGTATAGAAGTATTCTCTAAAATTGTTCATCCAATCACTTCTTTACAAAAGAAGGGAATTAAATTTGAATAGACAGCAAAGTGTGAAGAGAATTTTAATTTGTTGAAAGAATTACTTAGTAGTGCACCTATTTTAAAGATTATTGACCCAAATGAGAATTTTGTGGTATGTACAGATGCATGCAAGGAAGGACTTGGTGGAGTCCTCACTCAAAATGGACATGTCATTAGGTATTAGTCCAGAAAGCTTAAAGAACATGAGAGGAATTATGCCACACATGATTTGGAGCTTGCTTCCATAATTCATGC
>JASDQU010712990.1:33775-53795 GCA_032191745.1 Picea mariana
CTATACTCGTGTCTCTTTGCATGGTTATTCTTCTTGTGATCTTGGTTATTACTGCTGCTATTGTTCATGGTTTATGCTTCAGTTCATGTAAATTTGTAAAGAAACCGAATTTAATTGAACAACATTAAACTCCAACATGGTATCAGAGCAACGTTATTGAAAGAAGACTATTGCACATGCATTGACCTTCTACAGCAACTCGTCATACCTTTCCTGCAATTCGTTGTTTTGCTGCAGCTGCAACTCAGGTTAAAGTTTCTGCACTCTTCCAACAACCATGGTGAACCATATTTTGGTGGAAGATAGGCTTGATGGAACAACCAACTTCAGTTCTTGGAAATCTAGATTGCTCATCACTCTAGAAGAGAGTGCCTAATGAAGTACGTTGAATAAGTTGTACCAGAATCAACTGATGATGCATAAAAATCTCAATGGAGGAAGAATGATGCAAAATCCAGAAAGATCATCATCTATTCTATGAGAGACCATTTAATCCCTCACATATTCAACTTGAAGACAACTAAGCATATCTATGACACCTTGAAGAAGTTGTTTGAGAGAAACAACACCAACGTCGCACTTTCCTTGAGACACCAGCTTTAGAATCTCAAGATGACGAAGTTTGATACAGTTGCCACCTTCTTCATGAAGATTTCAGAGATCATAGGTCAATTGGGTGATATTGGTGAAATCATCTCTAATAGAGAACTTGTCATGATTACCCTTAATGGTCTTCCAAGCCATTGGGAGACATTCATTCAAAGTATCAATGGGCGATCCAAATTTCCCAAGTTTGATCATTTATGGGCAGACTGTACTCAAGAGGAGACCATACTTGCAACTAGAGACATGCAATGTTACCATCATGATGAAAATCAATCCCTTGCCACTTGTGCAAGGAAAAGAAAAGGAAAAATAAGAGGTTTCGGCAAAACATTTAAAGGAAGGAAGTCAACACCAACTTCTGAGCACAAAAAGAAGGACATGTCAAAGGTTCAGTGCTTTAGATGTGACAAGTATGGCCACTATGAGAAAAATTGTCCTACATGGAAGAAAGCAAAGAAACATGCTTCCACTAGTAATGTTGATTCAGAACCACCTCAGAGGAATTCAAGGAATGAAAGCATGAACGATGAAGATTTTTTCTTCATTTCAACCCTCTCAAGTATGGTTCCTACTAGTAATGATATTTGGTTGATTGACAATGGTGCTTCCAGACATATGACTGGATACAGAGAGCACCTTACAGATCTAGTAGAGAAAGAATCTCGTTTGCATGTTGTACTTGGTGATGATGCCAGATATGCTATGAAGGGAGTTGGATCCACTTCCTTACAATTGGATTATGGAACCCCACTCCATTTGAGTGATGTATTATTTGTACCTGGGATGAGAAGGAACCTTGTCTCTATTTCAACCTTAGAGAATAAAGGCTACAAGGTTGCTTTCTCTTATGGAAAGTTCTTGCATGGAAGAAGAACTCTAGTATGGATTCTGCTCGGGTGATTGGTGTTTGAGAGGACAGATTGTACATATTGATTGTCCGACCAGTTCAGGCCTTAATACATGATTCTATTAGTTTGAGAGAACTATGGCATAGGGGACTTGCTCATTTACATTATAGATCTCTTCTCGCTTTGGGGAAGATGGTGATAGGCCTGCCAAAGATCCATATTGAACATGATGGAATTTGCAGAGGTTGTGATCTTTTCAAGAATGCCAAGGGGTCCTTTTCGAGCAGCCAAAAAATATCCAAGGGGATCTTAGACTTGGTTCATATAGATTTATGTTCACCCATGACAGTTGCTTCCTTGAGTGGATACCTATACTATGTGATTTTCATTGATGACCACTCTCGGAAGACTTGTATTTACTTCTTGAAGACCAAGGATGGAGTCCTTGCCAGATTTCAGGAGTACAATGCACAGGTCAAAAACCAAACCGGAAATAAGATCAAAGTGTTGAGATCAGATAATGGAGGAGAATAATTCTCCCAAGATTCCATTGATTTCTACATTGAGGTAGAGATCAAGAGGTAGTACATTTTTCCTTACAACCCTCAATAGGATGGGGTTGTAGAGAGGAAGAACATATATCTTGTTGAGGTAGTCAAGGCGATGATTCATGATCAACATTTACCTATGTTTTTGTGGGCATAAACATCCATGATTGCATTGTATGTTCAGAACAAAAGTCCTCATAATACTTTAAGGAACATGACTCCCGAGAAGGCCTTCACTAGAGTGAATCCTGAGGTTGGACACTTTGGGATATTTGGGTGTCTAGTATACATTCATATACCCAAAGAGAAAAGGACCAAGCTCGACTCTTCAGGTAGAAAGGGTACATTTGTGGGGTACAATGAGTCTTTGAATGCATACCAGATCTACATCCTCGGTTAGAGAGAGATTAAGGTGAGAAGAGATGTTATCTTTGAAGAGGAAGTAGCCTTCATGAGATCTAGAGGATCTCACATGGAAATTGATAGTGAGAAACATGAAGAGATGGTTACTTCTCCCCCTCACCATCCAATAGTTCAGAGGGAGACAATTGAGCCTATTGATCCCATTGATCATGTAACCAGAGTTCATGTCCCCAAAGATATTGTAGTAGGTCAGAAGAGACCTACATGGGCTTGTCAAACTCTGCAGGAGGCAGAAGGACATGTAGATCCTCGTGGTATCTTACGAGAGAGAAAGAGACCTCAGAGATATTTGTGCTACCCCGCAATTATGAGCCACATCATCGATTCTGAGCCTTCATGTTATGAGGAGGCATCTAGTCAATCGATATGGAGAGATTCCATGATGGAGGAGTATCAGTCCATCATGAAGAATGATGCGTGGGATATTGTTTTGAGACCTAAAGAAGACTGTAGTGAATTCTAAATGGATCTATAAGATCAAACATACAGCTGGCGGAAGCATCGAGAAGCACAAAGAAAGATTTGTTGCTAGAGGATTCTCTTAGGTGGAGGGAATATATTATGAGGAGAAATTTTCTCCTGTTGCTTGATACACTTCTATTTGGACGATTATTTACCTTGCAACATCCATGGTTTGGAGACTACATCAGATGGATGTGAAGAAATCCTTTCTCAATGGAGAGATTGAGGAAGAAATATACATCGAGCAACCAGATGGTTTCCTCATACATGAGAAGGAGTCTCATGTGTGTAGGTTGAAGAAGGCCATGTATGGAGTCAAGAAGGAACCTCGAGCTTGGTATGCGAGGATTGATGGACACCTGATGAGTTTGGGCTTCAGTAAAAGTGTTTTTGATTCCAACCTGTACTACAATATTGTTAACGGTGAGGCCATGATTCTGGTCCTCTACATTGATTATTTATTCCTCACCGGTACAGAGAGCCTTATTATTGAATGCAAGTATGTGTTGGCCTCTGAGTTTGAGATGAAGGACCTTGGTATGATGCACTACTTCTTGGGACTATAGGTGTGGCAGAGAACTGATGAGATCTTCCTAAGTCAGGGGAAGTACACAGTTGAGATATTGAAAAAGTTTGGGATGTTGAACTGTAAACCCATGGCTACACCAATGGTGATGAATATGAAGAAACTAAGTGTCTCTTCTTCTGATTCCGACGATATTAATACGACCCTGTACAGACAACTGATTGGATCATTGATGTATCTGGTTAACACCAAACCAAATATTTGCTATGTAGTGAGTGCACTTAGCCAATTTATGAGCCAACCGGGACAAACACACTAGATTGTTGTGAAGCATGTGTTCAGATACCCGCGAGGAACAATTGGACATGGTCTGAGATATACTTCTAGTATTGACATGAGATTGCAGGGATATACTGAATCTGATTGGGCAGGGAGTGCAGTGGACATGAAGAGCACCTCCAGGTGTTTCTTCACTTTGGGATCTACCATGGTTTCTTTGTGTAGCAGGAAACAAACTTATGTGTCCCTGAGTACTGCAGAACCAGAGTACATTTCATTGAGTGTGGCAGTCCGTGAAGCAGTGTGGCTTCACAACCTCCTTGCAGATTTATTTGGACATGTGCTAGATTCCATCGTTATTCGTTGTGATAACCAGAGATGTCTAGAGCTATCAGAGAATCTAGTGTTTCATGACAAATCAAAACACATTGAGATCAGGTACCATTACATCTGAGAAATGGTGCAGATGAAGGTAGTATTGGTGCAATACCTTCCTACAGATGAGCATCTTGTTGATGTTCTTACCAAACCCCTTACCAGGATGAAGTTTGATTACTTCTGTGACAGACTTGGTGTGGCATAGAATGCCTCCCTTGCTGAAAGGGAGTGTTGATGTTTGTAGCTTCCTAAAACATTATCCAGATCATACTCCTCTGTGATTGAAGTGAATTGATTTATGATGACACTTATCTGAGAAGGCATAAGTTGGTTTTGTCTTATATCCCAACATCCCATGTGGAGAGCACATGCGGACATGTCAAGGGAGTTGACCCTAGTGTTTCTAGAGGGTGTAGCCTTTAGAAGTCCACATGGGAGTGCCATGTGTGACAAACCTTTTTATACTATGGTGGTTGTGTACCACTAGCGGAGACTGTGTGTCTCTGGAAAATAGTTGTGTACTACTATGGAAAGATGCCTCCCTAGCTAAGAGGGAGTGTTGATGTTTCAGCATTGGGCGGAACTTCTCCTAGATTGGGCTGCAGACCAAGGGAGATAGGATACATTTATCATAAAGGTGCACTTGTGGTAAATGAGCCCAGACATAGTCCTTCCTTGATCATGACAAGAAACAATATGGACTCGAGGTGCTTGAGGTGTTTTCCACGTGTCAGTGAGCATCATGCTAACATTCAGTCACGAGGGTGTACCTATGGTGAACAACCTTGGTTCAGAATGTCTCCCTCGTTGAGAGGGAGTGTTGACGTTTGAACAACATCGGAAACACATTCTTCCATATATATATATATGACATGATATTTATAATACAACGTATAAATATAATTAATAAATAAGTAGTTACTTATTATCCAAGGGACACATCCTTTCATGGATGGTCACCATATGTTCTATATATATCGAACTCTCATCATTGTAATAATATATCAATCTATTATAATCATTTTGTCTTAGCATTTTCTATTGTACTCATGTCTCTTTGCATGGTTATTCTTCTTGTGATGTTGGTTATTAATGATGTTATTGTTCATGGTTTATGCTTCAGTTCATGTAAATCTATAAGGAAACTGAATGTGATTGAACAACATTAAACTCCAACAGTTTGATGTATGTAATGGTCTGTACTAGAACGAACATTTCACATGCAGTGAGAGTTTTGAGAAGGTATATGTTTACACCAGGGGAACAACATTGGACAACAATAAAGAGGGGTTTCAGGTTTTTGTGTGACACTACTAGTTATGGATTTTGTTACGAAGGAAGAACGAGATTGGATAGAATGTTTGGGATACATGGTTTTGTTGATGCAGACTAGGTTGGATATTTATATCACAAAAGAATACATGGAAACCACACATGAAAGCAAGGAAGTAGTATGGTTATTGAGATTGTGTTAAGGTATTAGGTCGGCACAGTAAGTTGTAAGGATAGATTGTGAAATTCAGAGTGCAATATTCTTGGTGAAGAAACCAAGTTATCTTTCAAAGAAAAAACATATTGATGTTCAGTATCACTTTGTGAGAGACATGGTTGAAGAAAAGAAGGTGTTCACAATGAAGGTGGACACTTTGAAGAATGTAATCTATGAGCACTAAGAAGTTATCTTGGTGTAGAGGATATATGAGCATTGTTGTCCTGGATTTTTGACTATGTTACCCTAGAAGCCCCTATATGCAAAGAAAAGAAAAAGTGGGAGAATTTTGGTTATGTGTTATATTCTTTGCATGACCAAACTTAGTGTCCTCATTACACCGGGCGCGCAGGGGGGCATAGGGGGGTTGCATGGGGGGTGCATCCCCCTTGCTTGGGGGGTCATAAGGGGAGGAGTCCCCCTATCCAGGGGGTTCACAAGGGGGAACCCCCTTGCATGGGGGTTCAAGGGAAACACCCACGAAAAATGATTTTTAATCGTTTTTGCGTCCGTTTTTAGCATTTTTATGGCACATGGTTTTCATCGATGGTTTTCTAATTCCAGTTAAGGAATTAGGGTTTTTGACTAATCTGGGTCAATGGATTAGGGTTTTTTTATGCCACATGATCCTATATATGTATTGTATTTTAAATAATGAAGATATATGATGAACAAAAGATTAGAGGTGAAACTCTAAACAGGTTGTTGGTTTTCCCGGTTTGGGTTTCCAAGGTAAAATCTGTGTGTGTGTGTGTGTGTGTGTGTGTGTGTGCACCATTGTATCTTTTTTGTTTTTATTAAGAATCCATTTGCAGTAATTTATTGTGCAAGGTCAAAATCTACATCATTATTACATAATTTTTGTTGTACATATCAACAAATGTATGATCTTTTGAAATATTTGGAAAGTACTCTAAAAAATTAAGCATATCCTAATGATTGCATCATATATTATGGAGATCAAACCACACAATTGAAGAAATTCCAATAACGTGTAACTAGGAGATATGAAAAGGATGAAGCAACTAAGAGAGTGCTTCATAAGGTTCTATGACATCTCCCAATCATTCTTTGTTTCTATTGGTTATTTAGGTATATGACAATGAAACAATTTATGGATTATCATGTATGGAATAAAATAGTTAAGATAGTTTTATATGAACTCTTACATAGACACGGAGGAAATAAGGTCGATTTTTAGAGATTATTTTAGAAATGATGAGGTTTTCATTGATAAATTAAGGTGTTAAATCCATTTGGATTGTGTTGGTTCTAGTCTAGATCAACATGGTAAAACTAGACTTCACAACTTATGCAAATAAGAATATGTAAATTTATAATTGTAGTTATTGTTATGATATTTATATTTACATTATCAAAATAGAAGATGAATATATATTGGTTTTAGTCTATATAAACTAGATAAAACTAGAATTAACAACTTATGTAGATAAAAATATGTAAATTTATAATTATAATTATTGTTAAGATATTTATATTTACATTATAACAATATTTCTATAAAAATATAATATATAGTATTGTATATACATCTAATATCTTTTTTTATTTTTTAAAGCAATTTTTACATTATTTATTTAATTTTTTTTTATTGAAATTGGGCAAAGTCATTCTTGCCAACTAAAGCATTATCTACCCCAAATTCTCTGTTACAAGGCCCCTAATTCTATGATTGTAATTGTTGGAATGTAACTATCCGTCAACAACTCATGGATTACATTCGTCATGATATTCGTTGACACAGTGCAGTGCTCCTAATTATTCTGAAAATTCTACAATGAAGGCGGTTGGCATTCGCTTTCAAACCAAAGGTCAACAACAATCGCAGGCCATAGATTTGTCAATTCTGGCGCCAATTTACTTAATTTAATATATGAAAGTGGCCTTGGAATCTGGAATTTTCCATGTATCTACATGCTTTTGATTTTAGACGCTAAAATCAAAAGGTAATTGTATGGTTTGTTCGAGGGAGTACTTAAATTATTTTCCGTCAATAAATCCATAATGAAAATTTATATTTTATGGTTCCATTGGAAAGATTTTATATTAATGTTGAACCTCGGTATTTAAATCTATATTGAAAATAACATTGAACCTCGGTATTTAACCATTTGATCCCCATCCTCCAAACTCATGGATGGAGCATATTCCTCCAATATACCTTATAAAATCCTTTGTTGCCTTTTCCTCTAAACCATAAGAAAATATGGATGGAGTAAATTACTCTAATAAATTCCTTTGTCGTTTTCTACTCGAAATCCAAAGAATTTTTAATCAAATATAAGGGTTTATCTGAAAGTTTAATGAGAATTAAACATCAGTTTTATTTTTATACACGGATACTCATTAGTATTTATATATAGATTTGAAATTTAGCTTTTACTTATATTTACATTTTTACTTAGTATTATATCTTATTGTGTAACTATCCATGTATTTTTCAATAATTATGTATATGGAATCCATAATTCCAAATGGAATTTCTAAGAATTTATTCGTAAGATGTCAATTTAATATGAAAGTGATTTTAATAAAAAGATCTATCTTGCCGGGATCGGGTGGCGGAGGAAAGAGGAGTTAATAAAGACCACAGGGGGACAATGAATTTGAAGGAAATTTGTCGGCAATCAACAATAAATAATAGGAACGGGGTCAATTTCACTGCAACCTTCATTTGACTAGGCATTCGCGTAAGCCTCCGGAAGAGTGGGAGCGAAGAAGGGTCCAAGTAGTGCACCTTGTCATTGGGAAAGTCATGGCACAAGGAGGACTTCATCAAAGGGCACGAAGTTGTAGAGGAAGGCATCCTAGAGCTGAGGTAGAGCATTATGGGCACAAAATCACCAACAATTCAAGTGGAGTTAGACTTAGTAGACAAAACTCCAATCCCTAATAAGGAAATTGATGACTCAATGGGTGCCTAGATCCTTAACACATGCTCTTCTCGGGACAGAGAGGAGCTCTACCACAAGAGTATAGATCTCTAGTAGACAATTAAAACTATTATGGGAAAAGTTCTGCCAAAGAGAGGCATGAAGCATATATTGATGTGCTACTCCAACTAGATAACATTCACCTGCAGATCAAAGAGGTTAACTGTAAAGTAGAAAAGGTGGCTCAAAAGATGACAAGTTCGAGCTCCAATGACCAACATAACGACAACCATGAGGAACCTCAAGCTCCCAACGACGCCATGGTCACCTCTTCCACCTAGGTTTTAAATGTATTGGCTTATATCTTTTTTGTCATCTTATTTTCCAAGACATAAATCTCAGGAAATAGCTCTAGGTATAACAAAATTAGTATAGAACCTCAGTTTTTTTTGTCATGCCTCTCCATGAGCAATTTCATATGTAAGAACACTAGCCCATCAAACTCAAAACTCTGTTATTTTTTTGTTGGTTTGGTTTCCCCATAGGCAAGCTAGTAGAAAAAAAACATAAATAAAAAATAAAAAGATCCATCGTAAGTCTAGATATATTATGCACCAAGAGGGATCAAATCTTTAGAGGTGCAACCCTTTCCTCAAGTTTTGCATTCTAAAAAAGGTTTTCACTTTGAGGGATTTGATCCCTCTTCGTGCATTATAGATCCACACTTAAGATGGATTTACATCAATTCCTAGTGTGTGTGTGTGTGTGTTTACGCACGCGTGCATGTGCCACATGTCAACTCATAGAAGGAATTACACATTTCCCTCATACAAAGAAACACACCATTGAAATTTGTTAACTATAAGAATTTTGTTACTTCCAATTTCTTTCTCTTCGTATAAAATTTATATTAAAATATTTTACTTAATATATGTAAAGTTGTTATAAAATCAATTTACTTAAGGTGAACAATGAAATATTTTATTGTGGTCGACATTAATTTTTTTAACTATTAATATTTTTTAAAATGTTGCCCATAGGCTAGGCCAAAATTGTTTGTTTAGATTTAAACTAGTCCTATCTATCTATCGTGTTGACTTTATGATCTCCACTATGGATGATTACATTCCAAAATTTGGTAGTGACTATTCTAAAAAAGATGCCAAGTATATATATATATATATATATATATGGAAAAGATTAGTTACCCCACTGAATATGGTTTTGAGGGGCCTTCTCTTATTTATTTGTGTCATGTGCAGGGATGTTCAGGTCCAGAAAAGGGCCTTTCAGCTGGAGGGGAGGAGCCACTAGTTGAGGGAGCTGCTTCAATTGCCATGGGAACCAGTGCAACCTGCTCCTACAGGATTTCCACTTGAGACTGAATGGCATCAACCTTGTCGTATTGCTACCTCATGGTTGTCCAATGTTGACTGAGTATATCCAGTATGAAAGAGACCTATGTGGAAAATCCATGCATTAAAGGAAATTTGAAGTTGTTGAAGGGATTGCTAGAGATCTCCATTGTCTTCCATCTGTTCCTGAGGCTTGAAATGGCCTTGAGGAATTTGGGCCAAAGATAACTGAGAGACATGACAAAGTTTGTTAGAGGAGACTAAAGCCAAATGATAATTCCCCTTACAGAGATTCCAAGACTGCTTGATGAATATTCCCGAGTGCCACAATTTTTCTTTTTCTTTCCGATTGGGCGTAGGAAGGACCAACTGGTTAGGCACAACAAATTCCACTTGTAAAGGCTTGAGTGACCCCATGTCTAGAACTTTCTCCAGTGAGTTGAGATGATGAGTCTTGGTTCTTTTGCAACAAACATAGTTTTGCAAACCTTTCTTCCAGGATCTTGAGGACATAACAAAGCCCTCCAACATACACGTATGACTCCCTGAATACGGTGTGCTCACGATGCACTCCTCAAACAAACAAATAGTTGTCAGGCTCGAGATTTCCTTGAACCATTGTATTGTAATGCTTCGATCTTCCAGGGGATCAACATACGAAAAACACATGAACAAGAGAGTCACACAGATGATGTCAAGTCTACAATCTGTCATAATGGCGTTCATATGACATGATTGTCCTAGCAATCCATTGAACCATGAATCCATCACTTCACCTAAATCACACATGCACTGAAGCATCACCTACATAACTGAATTGTTGATCACTGTGTACTTTATCCCATAATGGTCATCTTTGTAATGTACTTGGATGATATCAGGTTGAGTCCATCTTGATATCTCATGTGCGACAGGGATATTCAGTGATGACTTGATGTCTTGTTTCTTGCTCAGGTGCAACACCCAAATGGTGTGCGTTGAGTCTGACATGACATTCATTAATTAAGAAATTGGGTGGTGGGATAATCTCTCATTGATCCTAATAGTCCTTTTTGGGTTCAATGTGGCTAGGTTGGCTTGAGAATCAACCAATCTATTGTTTTCCCTCGTTATGTGGAGAAATGTAACTTGAGGTATATCCTTTAGAATACGTCTTATTTTTTTGACAATATTACTCAATTGAACATCTCATGGAGGGTCCCTTTGATCGGGCTTCTTATAATGTTCATGGAGTCCCCTAAAATGACAAGATGTTGAATCTGATTCTTGTTGACTAACTGAACACCTTGGAGGAGGGCTTATTCTTCCACTTGATTATTGGTAGAAATACCTAAACTCAAATGACCCCTCCCGCACCCTGTTCATGTTGAACATAAAAAAAAATTAAAATTATTTTTTTCATAAAAATTATAAATAAAATATAATGTTTTTTAATATATATATATATTTTTAATTTTTAGCTTTTATAATTTTATTTTCTATAAATTATATAACAATTCTATTAAAAATATTGGATTATTTAGATGAGTAACCATTTATATTGATGGGCATGCAAAGCATTCTAAAATAAGTTTTCACAACTAACAAATAATGTGAATACAAAGCTTCTTGGTGCATTAATTCAATTTTTTCTTAGTATGGAGGGTGCATTAATTCAAATTTTTCTTAGTATCGAGGGTGCATTAATTGAATCAATAGCAAATAAAAATTGATAGATGAATAAATACAATTGTTTTTAAAAATAAATATACTTAATAATGATTTTTATGTGAATTTGGGAAATATTGTAAAAAACTTACCAAAATGCATCAATTAATGAAACATACTCTATCATCTTCTATTCTATTGATCCTAATGTCCATCACAGGCCTAACCCCAAGGTAACCCCAAGGGGAACAAAAGATTCTAATGATAAAGCCACTTGAGCTAACCCTTGGGGCTCTGGACTTTTTTATTCTATTTGCATACTCTATCATAAAAAGTGTCAGTATTCGTTTGTTGCTACCATGGAGGTATATGTCTAATTGAATTTAGCCATTAGCCTGGCTCAAGTATATCAATATAATGGGTTGATTTTATTTATGCATGTTACTCACACAATATTCCTGTCTTACTCAAATGAGGGAAATATGGCCTTCATACCATTGATCTTGATGACCGTGCGCTGCCCAATATCAGTAACTTGATAAATTCGATACATCTTGCTCTTTTTATTGATTTATATTAAGATGCAACTGCAAGAAAATAACACAGTAAATACCTAAGTCTCTTAAACTTACGATACCTTGTGCAAATAGACCACTGGATCAAGATTGCTACTGCAGCTTTGCTTCTCCTTCTGAGCACTAAACCATGAAATCCTCTAGTTCCCTATGTTATACTTTCACAATACTGATATAATGGGCTACTATCTAGAGACCTGAATTTTTATCTTTGTCATTGTTGCAATACTTATGCTCTTTGAATGAGGAAAATAAGAAACTCCAATTGACCGTGTTGATCCAATTTATTCTTTCCATATGATAATTTACATTATTTTTATTGTATCTTTATGACACATATATTAATTGTTTGGACAACTTCTAATTACATAAAAGTTTTCTACATAAATACCTTATTTTGAATTCCTTAACTTATACTAGCGTTCATTTTCATTTTGAATTCTCTAATTTATGCTAGTGTTCATTTTTAAATATGTTTTATATTGTGATGCATCTGAATACTTAGGAGCATTTGATTATTATGATGTTCAAGAGCGAAAATTTGTGGTAATGTGGTGACAAAGATTATAATATAAACGTATGATGTGATTTTTTTAGTAAAAAAAAATCCATGAAATTAATAATAAAATGAATAGTGAACTTATTATTTGAAGGAACATGAAAAGGGTCCCATAAAGTGACAAGTGGTAAACCGGACTCGAGAAACAAGACTTTACAGTGTAACACGTGGAAATTTGACTCACACATTATTTCATTTTCAACCTTGAGATGGAAATATAAATAAGTAGTTTGAGGAAATAAAGTATTATCCTCATGATTTATTCCTTTTGGCAATCATGATGTGTCACTTGTGTTACTAATTTTCTTAGATAAATATTGCATACACAAGTCTTGGAATTGTTGGCTTGTTGGTTTTTCCATATTTATTATGGATAATGAATGGTAAATAACGAAAGTAAAGATTTGAGTACAATAATAGGCACTAGTATTGATCTCTAATCTAGTTGGAACTAGTAATATTGATCTCTAATCTCGTTGGAGTTAGCCGAGAAGAAACTAACCTTTGATTTGGTTGGGGCGAGTATTTTCATTAACTTAATTAATTTGTTTTGATGTAGTTGGGGTTCGAAAGGGTTTTATAGTGGGTTTCATAGTGATTTTAAGTATGATCTTTTTTGAGTTAGTGTTTTATTTCATGATCAAATCTACATATTGGTATTTATATAATTTCCTTGCTAATTAGTTTGGTGGGTTAGGTTGAGTGTTGTGAATTATAAGAAGGAATCTTTTTTGAGATAGTGTTTTATTTTATGATCAAATCTACATAATGGTATTTATATAATTTCATTGCCAATTAGTTTGGTGGGTTAGGTTGAGTGTTGTGAACTATAAGAAAGAGGTCACAGAGTCAAGTCCCTCGGCTGGTTGTCTTTGTGGATATTATTGGTCCCCACTCAATGTCCCCGCCAAGTTAGGTTGCCAAAACTACAATCTACTGGTTTACCCCATGTACTTTCTCAAAATGAGAGGAAGTGTTTGGAGGGTGTAACATCCCTAGTTTTAATCCCCAAAAATTATAATGTAATTGTGTAGATGCAATTCAGGTTGGTGAACCGATATGTTTGGGTCGGAGAGCATGTATTGATTGATATGGTTGGGGGTCAAATAATGTATTAGGTACATTGAAATGATTGATAAAAGTAATAATATTTAGTTGTGATACAGAATAGATGGTAATGATGGGGGGCTATGATTCCACAAGAGAGGGAGATAAAGGGGGGACAAGGGGAAACCCATGTCATTTTCTTAAGTTTATATGTCATTACCATCTAATCCTTCTTTGACTTCTTAGGCACTCAATCATTGAATTCATGTAAGAAAGTTGGTGTGTGAGATCATCTCATAGAGTTATTGAGACCATGGGATGAGTAAAAGCAAGCATGGGAGAAGTGTGAGAGTCAAGCAATCCTTTTGGGGAAGAGTGAGAGTCAACCAAGCAAGGTAGAAGAAGGAAATTCATATGGGAAAAATGGACATTTTATATGTTGGATTTGGAGAGCTAGAGAGGAGGGGGGTGCCGGAAAAGAGCATCAACCACGCTATCCATGGAAAGACAACTTGTTGGGTTGTGTTTGATGCTAAAAATGAGGTTGTATGCATGTAACATGGTTTGTGTTCCTGTAAATCAGGATGTGAGCCTGTAGTGCATTTTCCTATTGAGGAAATGGCTCAAAATCCTTGAGAAGGCTATTATGAATACTCTTGGAGCAACTCATAGTTCCTGGAGTCCCTAGCAATGATATTTCTATCCAACCAAGTGCAATGGAGCCTTGGAGGGAAGTGGGAAGGCCCAAGGTATTGCATGGAAGAGAAGGGGTATCCATTTCCTTGGGTTGTGTGGATTGGGGGTAAGAGAGATGGTGGATTGAAACTATTGGAGTGGAACCTAGGTTTTGGGCTATTGGTCATAAAGAGTGGAAAACCAAGAGGGTCGGACCTCCTTTTGGACTCACAGCCTCATCTAGGGAGTGGCTTGCTATTGAGAGAAAATGAACAACAAGCTTATGGCTGGGAGGAACATCCTTCATACACAACCAGTTGGTTATTTTATAAAAAGATAAGTTTTTTGTTATGTTTATTATGTTAATTTCGTTGTGTAAATGAATATTTGAATGTTGTGTGTTGCTTGAGTAGTTGTATTCACATTTTTATAAATGTTCTTAATTTCACGAGTAATAAGTATGTTGTTAATTTTAGTTGCATAGAGCATTTAAATCCATTTTTAGCAGGTCAATATGTTCCAATTAGTATCAATGCATAATTTTTATGATAGTGTGCCTCAGTGAGGGATCTAGGTATGTTACAAAGGGTTTCCTTGTGATGTGCATTCCATAAAATAAAATAAAATAAAAGCATGCCAAATTATGACCCTCAACATAGAGGTGGGTATCCCTTGAGGAAGATCTCTTGATTGGGTGGTAAATCTTCCTTAAGTTATATATTCACTTTTTTTTCTTTAAGATAAGTGTTAAGTTTTTAGTCTTGCCCGTTTTCTTATTAGAAAACACCAGTTCCCTCTTTTTTTTTTTTATTAACAAGGGAAACTTTGTTGTATCTATCAATTATCCAATCTTAAAGTATTAACAAGCCTCATATTAAAATACTYGAGTTCAATATTGTTCAGTGATCTTTTGAGGCTCAAATTGTTGACATGTCAAATTTCCAACATCTAGTCAACTTTCATTGAAGTGAAATAAGCCTATAAGGCTACTTCACAAGCCTTGAATTGGTGAMCTTTCCACACYACAAGTGACTTTTCAAATGATACTACACATTGATACAAACTCATAGTATTATGCTACATTATTTTTTTCTCCTAGTGATTTATCTACCATTTTTACACCTATGTGAATGATTCCCACATAATATGGAAATTTTTAGAAAATAAATTGAAATGAACATTTTCTACAACAACAATGATACAATTTATTTTTTTCTTTCCTTTTTCCCTTGGAAAACAGATCCCTGATAAACCCCTACATTTCCCCTCATTCCAAGGATGGTTCATAGTGTAT
Organism: Picea mariana; assembly: GCA_032191745.1. Classification (NCBI taxonomy): domain Eukaryota; kingdom Viridiplantae; phylum Streptophyta; class Pinopsida; order Pinales; family Pinaceae; genus Picea; species Picea mariana. The sequence continues at coordinate 49,381 of JASDQU010712990.1, forward strand.
AGTGGGTAGCATAGACCCGATACACTTGACCTAGTAGGGACATCAAGTGAGGCCCACAAATATCAAGTACATCAAAGTTGTAGTCAACACGAGAACTTGATCATGAGACCTCCAATTTGTAATTTGCATCACTCAACGACTCAAACTATCCCACTGGGGCTAACAATCATAAAATCTATATTAAGTAATTTCTTTTTCTCAGAGGTAGTCAAGTTTATTTCATTAATTGACAAAAAATATTCGAAATCCATTTGTTCTATATACACCTTTTATTGCCACCTTTCATAAATATCAATACGTTTTCATGTATCGAGCTCAAATTGAGGATTTAAAACTACCTTGTAAACCACATGTTAACATTCCTTTGATTATGGGTGCAAATATACATATCTAGTATTTATAGTTTATTGCAAGTATAAATCTAAGTACCCATACTTATCTTAAAGAGCAAAAAACTATAGCACCCTATTTTCCCCAGTTTGTAATTATAACTATGAATTAGAGACTCGAAGAGACAAATAGTGTAAATGTATTCTTGTTTAATGAAAATTTATCCTAATAGTTTACCGAAGGGGGAATCTGTAGTATTGGCTATGATACCATAAGTGGAAAATGGTGAGGGGTTGGGGGATTACCTTACCTTCCCAGAAGATAACATTCAACAAAGATGCATATTTCCTAATTATCAAAATTCATATTTGAAGTTATTTTCCCTCTCTTCTCATTTCACCTCCCCAAAAAAATAGTCAATGAAAGGAGGCGTGGTAGTTGAGAAACAATATTCCTACCTTAATGAAGGTATGGAAGAATGGTTGGGACAATTGAATATCCTCAACCTAAGGTACATCCATGTACCCACCTTGTTTTTGGGGTTGAACCAAAAATGCACTTGACATAAGCAACAAGGAAAATTGGGAACCTTCCAGGGAGAGGATAGAAAGAGAAATCGAGAGGAGTGGGAATTTTTTCTAGGGAAGGAGACTCTTTGAAGTTTGGTTTTTGGTTTTTGGAACTCAAGCAGAGAAAACACCCAAAAATCCAACCTAAGCATAGAGGGATACAAATTTGATGCTTGTTGGGAAAGGAAGTGTCACTAAGGAGGCAGGGAATTGAGGCAGTATAGAGGCAGTGAAGGGCCTTCACTATGAAGGTAAAGACAACTAGGAAGGAATATAAAATAATTTGTGGAGGCCCTGGGTTTGGTAGGTAAATGGGTCTCGACTATTGGTTTCCTATGAAGGAGAGTGGTCTTCACTTCTTTAAATTTTCCTAAGAGAAACCTGAGTTTCCATCGTGGTATCATGGCTTGCCAGGGGGGTGGCATACTATTGGAATTATAAGTGCAGTAGAGCTTGCAGTTGGATGGAAAATATTTTCCCCTCATTGCATAGGCTGGTTAACAATTTTGACATATAAGTCTCTATATGTTCTCATTTTGTGCTCTAAGACTTTTATACATTCCTTTACAATTTATGAGGTTGTATGAATTTGTGTAGAGAGATGTGATGAAAAGGAAATGATGTATGTTTAAAGTTTCTTGTATGCACAATATTGTATTTACTGACCTTTATCTTCTGAAATTCTTTTCATACATCATGTATCTTAGATCCATAATCCTGAGAATTCATGGAAGGATTAAAAGAAAGTATGATTTATTGGCTAAAGAAGATGAATGATGTATGCTATCTTTTCTATGCATTATAATGTTTTCCTCACTCTCAGTTTGTATTAACAATGGGATTGAGGTGATCAAATGGGTTATTGAGGAAGGAAATGCAGAAAATGATCTTTGGGGTTCATTCATGACTCTGTTAATCCCCTAAAGTTTCATTGATAATCAAATTTTATTGTTACATGTTGAAGGATGGGAGAATAAAGAACTAGACACCATGGTGTAGCCTGAAGAGTCAATAATCCTTAAGCTTTGGGTTTCCTTATCCTTGTTATTGGATTTTCATTTTAGAGCCCCTTTTATACTGTGTAAGAATGAAACTAGGAGGATAATGTCATGAATCTGGACATTCGACTCTCTAAACAATTTGTAGTACAAGAGACTCTAGATTGGAGATATCTTAATAATAATAATAATAATAATAATAATAATAATCTATTTTTAGGGTCACAGCCAAGCCAACACATCAAATTTCATACACAAACTATGATGCAAGGTCAATGCAAAGACAAAGTGATATGAAACAAATGTGGCTAAGAATTGAAACTAGATACTAAGAGAGAGAAATATGTGTTTGATCTTAAGAAAACCCAAGATAGAACGATAAAACTAGAGAATTAAATAGATCAAAATAGATGACTTAGTTTGTATTGATGAGGCTCAATCCTTTTAGATAGAATTATGTATCTCTAATATTCCTTTATTTTTTGATAGAGTCAAATACTATTCTATAATGCACACAACCCTAAACTAGAATAAAATATTATTATATGAATGGAAATTACTAACTAATTGCACGTCTCTCAAAAATTGGGAAATAACTATTATTATTTATGCTCATGCATGTAGCTACAATATGAAAAGAGATGCCTCTAACAAATTTCCTTGTTCACACAAAAATGCATAACAATCTCCTAGAAGAATATTCCCTCAAGGGAGGAGCGATCCTCATCCTTTAAACTATTTGGTTGAGATAGTTGAGCATTCCTAGGTATCTTTCTTACTTGGGAGTTATGTTGGGTAAGGATACCCTCATTCTGTAGTTCCTCCTAGTTTAGATCAAAATTCTCCCTACTTTCCTTTGAAACTATAAAACATGCTAAGAATTTGAAAAGGATTGTAATACATAAATTTCTTGAATGAGTGTGTAGCTACATAGAGAGGTGTATTTGACCATATATAAAAGCTATGTAGACCAAGAATGGATAGGTTTTTTGGAACCAATAAACTACTTATGTGAAAATAATAATCTAGAGGATCATAAAAATGCTAAAGTAGAGATGTGTAACATAGATCATGTTATGGTTGTTGATGAAAAATGAAGAGAGAATTTTTATGGAAACCATGTCATGAGTGTAGATGTGAGAGAACTATATCTATTTATCACTGAGGTGTTGCAAGAAGGCATACGATTATTTTTGGTGATTCTTTGATAAGAAGAGTTTCTAGGATGATGAATTGTAGGAGGAGAAATTGCATTGATAAAGAAGATGTTGGAAGTGTTGATGTGGAGTCCTTGCCTCCTAGTTTATGAGATGTGGTATAAAAATATTCAATTTGCTAAGTTGATGGTNNNGTGAATATTGTGGTATAAAAATATTCACTAAGATGTTGGAAGTGTTGATGTGGAGCCATCTTAGTGAATATTTTTATACCACAATATTCACTAAGTTGTACCATCAACTTAGCAAATTTTGAAGTCAAGGACAAGGACTAAGCCATCTCTCTCTCATCATCTCTCTCTCTCATCATCTTAGTGAATATTTTTATACCACAATTTGCTACACCATTTGCATTGTGAGATGGCTTAGTCCTTGTCCTTGACTTGCAAGTTTAAATCCCAACTTTCCTTATCAAAGACACTTAAAAAAATGTTTTTTATTATATTTGTGGGTCACCTTTGTGAAACACGTAGACATCCACAACTTGATAGTGTAAAACCCATGGATGCCCTAAAAAAAGTTTAAAATAAAAATAATTCCACATTTTCAGGTGGGGATTTCGGTTGGAATCATTTCCCAACCTCTATGAGCCCATACTCAATGGAATGCAACCTCCTTAACCTTTTAAGGATGTGTTGGTGATGGAAGTCACCCCTGGATTTCTTGTAGGAGCAGAGCCCGAAGCCCATCAGTTTAGTGTCACGATTTGTTTTAAAGTGGTGATCGAATGGAGGAAACTCAGAACAGTATCGTGTCAACTCAGAAACTAGGCCGGGCATGCACGAACGAGTGAGGTCTTGATAAACTTCAAATAGTGAGTTGAAAATAAAGGGTGAGTAGGTGGAAGACTTGCATGAGAAGAGTGCAAAGGTCTATCACAAACATCAGGTTCATCACAGACTGAAGAAGAAAGTATTCGAACGCAAAATCCTTTTACATTCAAACACAGAAACCAGAGAATACAATAATGTCACAACAAATCCTTTATCATAACAAGATTGCAATAATCCACGCGAATCCTTCGACTATGAACTCTCTGACATGATATGAAACACAAATCGGTCCTTCTCCCCAACGAAGGCTATGTCCATGGCTCGCTGAAAAGTTGCTCCTACATTCATCAATCCGAAAGGCATTTTGGCGTACATGAACGTGCCCCAAGGAGTGGTGAAGGCGGTTTTTTCTCTGTCCTCAGGCATGACTGATATCTGGTTATATCCAGAGAAACCATAAATCATGGATATCCTGGATGCACCAATGACTCTCTACAATATATGTTCCATGTTGGGCAGGGGATAATT
>JASDQU010712991.1:8813-21881 GCA_032191745.1 Picea mariana
TTCTATGACTTCCATCGTATCATCTATCTTCTGCACTCTTTGTTTTCCTCATGATGGGAATATCATGAAAATCAATCAGTTGTCCTTTGCGTATGCTAGCCCCAGTGAATCTGTTGGACTTTTGATCCCCATGGTTGACAATTCTCAGCCTCAGAATCTATTCATCCCTTATGGGTACCTTTGACTTCATGGCACTGGTTCACCAAATTTACGCCATGTCTAGTAGGCTCGTTTCGTCAGAGAGGTCCATTCCTTTCCCCACTTCCTATTTTAATGATCCTTGGACCCTACATTCCTCAACTGCGTCTTGTGAAGGTTAGTCGCATGCTAGAATGGCCATGCCACTATCGACAACAGATATATCGTATCAAGTTGTTCTTGACTCTTCCATCAATTCTGATCCTATTATCTCGCAGAAGGATGAGGAGTATCTTGTTATCGAGCCCATGTGGGTCACTTTGTCATCTTGTTTAGATGACTTCCTTGATGAGACTTTTCCCTCCGATGAAGCTATCATCGAGTCCATCAATGGTTCTAACAAAACTTGGGATGATATGCATCGTCTCTCTTATTTTCTCCCAGAGCTTGCTAGAATTGAACAACATGACTTTAGATCTACTCTAAGCAAGATAGTCAGTCACGTGGTAGTTCTAATTGATACGTACAACATTTATTGCATAAGAAATATGGTGAGTATCTCACTTACCATCACGATCGATATCTCTCGTACCCCTGGAAATATTGAAAATGTACATATCGGTGCAGATTGTTCGCCAGAAGAAATTCTGATCTACACCGAAATCTTCAAGGAATTTCAAGATGTATTTGCTTGGACATATGAAGAGATGCCAGGAATCAACCCTCAAATTGTCAAACATGAGATTAAAAATTACTCGAGTGTTAAGCCTTTTTGAAAATGTCTTAGAGCTATCAATCCCCAGAAGGCCCCTACTATTAAGTCAGAGGTAGAGAAACTGCTTAATGTTGGCTTCATCTACCTGGTTCCCTTGATTGAATGGGTATCCAACCCCGTTCTTGTGAATAAGAAGCAAGGAACCATCTGTGTATGTATGGATTTTTTTGACCTGAACAAAGCTTGTCCTAAGGACAACTTCTCGACACCATTCATCAATCATATCCTCGACAAGTGTGCGGGAAGCAAATTTTTCTCTTTCATGGACAGATTTTTAGGGTATAACCAAATTCAAATTAAACCTAAGGATCAACATAAGACAACATTTATTTGTCCTTGGGGTACTTTCACATACTGGAAGATTCCTTTCGGCCTTAAAAACACCGGAGAAACCTTTCAACATGTTATGACCTTCACATTCCATGATCGTAAGCGTATAATTGGAGCCTATCTTGACAATATTGCTGCTCACTCCCGTAAGAGAGTGGATCACCCTAAGAACCTTTGACTATTTTTTGAAATATGTCATCATTATCGCATCCAATTGAACCCTCATAAATGAATCTTTTGCATTAGGTTAGGATGTCTTTTAGGATTTTTAGTCTCTGAGACTGGGATCATGGTAGATCCATTAAAGGTTGAGGCAATAGTTTGATTGCCTCCCCTATGCATTATTCGAAAACTTCAAGGTTTACATGGGAAACCTTACTTTTTACGTTGGTTTATAGTGAACTATGCCAATATTACTAAGGGTTTCATGCGTCTCTTGAAGAAGGACACCCCTTTTATCAGGGATGAGTGAGCCCAGGAATCCTTCAATGCTTTGAAGAAATCCTTGGTATCGACGCCTTTGCTGAAGTATCCTGACTACAATAGAGATTACTTGCTTTATGTGACCATGTACGAAGAGACAATTAGTATGGTATTGGGTCAGGAGGATGATGAGGTCCACGACCACGTGATTTACTATATTAATCGAAACTTAGTCGGTCCTGAGCTCAAATATTATCACGTTGAAAAGCTAGCTTTGGCTATCATTCACACAGTCCAACGATTATGCCATTATATATTTGGTTTCCAAAACTACTGTGGTTGTTGATGTCAATCCATTTCAATACTTCCTTACTAGGCGTGTTATAGGGGGAAAATACAATAAATGGATTGTCAATTTACAAGAATTTGATCTTCATTTCGCTTCTGTGAAATTCAATAAATCACTATTCTTTGCAGAGTTAATATATGACTTCCCACGATTGGACAAGGATGTTATTCATGTTGAATATTTTGCATATGAAAACATTTTCCTTATCTCATCGTCTAACCCCTGGTATGGAGACATTGTTCTCTATCTTCAAACTTTGAATTTCCCTTAGCATCTATTGCGAGATGACCGATGACGTATACGATACCTAGCTAAGAATTACCTTATTGTCAGTGACACTATATATCGTCAAGGAATAAACAATATCTTGTGTCATTTTTTAACTCACAAAGAAGCTGATTCAGTTCTAAATGATTTCCAAAGTGGGGCTTGCGGTGGTCATCTATCCGGGTTTGTGACAGCCCAGAAAATTTTGTGAGCCGGTTATTTTTGGTCGTCTATATTTAAACATTACGTTGAAGTGGTTAGAAGTTTCACCCTTTCCAGGTGTTCACTCGAAAAATGTGATCGCATCCATCCCCTCTCCATCCAATCATTACCATCAGTCCCTTCACCAAGTGGGGGGTGGACTTTGTGGATTGCAACCCAACTTCGGCTGGGGGGAATCAACACATTATCATGGTTGTAGACTAATTTACTAAGTGGGTTGAGGCCATGCCTACAGTTAAATCTAACAGGAATACTGCCTCCTTCTTCGTATTCAATCAAATTATCGCTAGGTTTGGAATCCCGAGTGATATTGTCACTGATCATGGAAGTCACTTTTAGAATGAAATGATGGAAGAACTAGAAGATAAACTAGGGTTCAAGCATGGTCATTCTTCCCCTTACTACCCCCATAAAAATGGATAGGTAGAGGTCATAAACAAGTCTCTCTAGACCATTTTTCATAAAACTGTCATCCAGAGAAAATATGACTAGCATATCATGCTATATCCCGCACTTTTGGCATACTAAACTTCGGTCAAGACTGCCACTGGTTTTTCTCCTTTCTAGTTAGTACACAGTGTGGATTCAATCTTACCTATTGAATGCAAAATCGCTTCTCTTATATTGGCATTTTTTCTCCTACCCGACACTTTCGATCTTGAACGATGCCTCATGCACCTAGAGAACCTTGACGATCAGTGTCGAGACGCCTCTACGGCTATCGAAGCAAATAAAATACATGTCAAGGTCCAATATGATAAGTCTCTCTGTCCTCGGTTGTACGCTGAGGGTGACTTGGTAATTTTATATGATCAATCCAAAGAACCACTAGGGGCAGGCAAGTTCAAACCCATGTGGCACGATCCCTATATCGTGCGACGTGTCTTAGAAAAAGGAGCCTATGAATTAGAAGATTATGAAGGGATCATGTTGGTTGAGCGTAGGAATGAGCTCTATTTGAAAAGATATTTCTCTTGAGCCCCAAGATTAGGCATAACACTTTGTATACTAATGTAATTTAGTGTATATATCTTTTCCCTTTAGTTTTTTCTTCAGCTTGCTTATCGAGTTTTCCCTTGGTTGGAAGATGTCAATGGAGTCTTCGGTCTACTTAGGATTCACAGACGAAGCCAGTCGTCATACACGGAACTTGGCTTCCACCGCTTGGTTTTTTTACTCACCTGAGGGTCTATTGGTGTCTTCAGGTGGCGTGTGCCTAGGGCCATCCATGAATAATGTGGCTGAATATAACATCATTATAGAACTTTTGCGCGATGCTATTTCGCATGGTATTCACTCTTTGGAGGTTCTCTTGGATTCCCAGTTAGTAGTATGTCAGTTGAACGATAGTTACTGTGTGCGTGACACTATGTTACTCCGACGATTCCTACCGGTAGACCTTTTAAAATGACTGTTTGATTTTATTACTTACCATCACATACCTAGGATTTCTAATTATGTATCTGATGCATATGATAATTTTGTTTTAGATTGGAATTTGTCACATAACTAAATAAAAGAAAACATTCTCATCAATGTACACATTGTAACATAAGTAAAGCCGAAGAACCATGTTTTTATATATATTTCAAAAAATATGATGTTTATGGTACAAAATTGGGGATAACACCCGCAATACTTATATACAACCATTAATACAAAAGTCATGACATCTACGCCTGTGGTACCAGATGAGTATCATGATAGAAAACTACGGTGTTTGAGAGACATCGAAAGAGTCTCACCCAATCTCTGGGCATGCTTACCACCTTCTATTGCATAGCCTCCGGAAGATCCTCCACTTGAACCATCAGAATCCTTTGTGTCAAACGATACATGTTTCCTTGCACATTTTGAAGGACTCTCTATGCTTCTCCTCCCGCTACCTCATCTCCTCGGTGCCTCTAACGATGTCATGGAATCGTGTCCATTCGTCATGGACCTACATGTGCATCACATACATGTCTAATTAGTACTTAAACATCATCCAAAAATATGTTTTTTTTCCTATAAAAAAATACAAAAAAAATGAAATATTTAGAAAACTTTGACATGCCTATGTCCCCGTAGGCAATCCCTCATGGTAATGGAATATCAGGGTCCCGTCTAAAGTCAATCCTTGCATAGGTGTATTCATCTAGAGAAATGATGTGTCATTTCCACCAGTAAAAGAAATAATCATTGTAGGGTGTGGGCACCCTACCCCCCTGTCATTTCATCACCTCAGTCCACCATTCAATCACTGGATCGTGAGGTCTTCATGGAATGATCTCAACTCTAGGTCCCAAATGTGGAACCTTCTTGAAGAAAAAACTACACAAGATGGAAATGAACTTGAAGTTCCTCTTACCACCCTATTTACATTTTTTCAATTGGCTCTTCATGTTAGCCAGTAGTGAGGTGCACTAGTTGTACACCGTGGGTCTCAAACACTCTACGGAGTATAACATAAGCATCCTCAATTCCTGGTGAAACGAAGCCAATTCCATGATCCATGTCAAAACAAGGACAAAAATCTTGAGGCTTAGATTGTTTATCGCTTGGATGGGGAGTTGACTCCCGACCTTCTCGGTCCCTACAATGAAGTGAGTGTCTATGTATTCTTTTTTCTTCATACCGCTCCCAGATCCTTAGTATTTGAGGTTGACCACCTCACCACGAAGTGACAGCCCCGTCAAGAAATAAATATCCTTGGCTTAAATACTTAATGGTTTCCCATCAAGGTTGAAGCTCTCACTATCTGGATCCCAGTAATCCACAAGCAACTGTAGCAATCTCACTTGGGCCCTCATCCCTTTGAGAGCCCAAAAATTATACAACCCACATATTTTCAAGGCCATTTGGGCCCCAAGATATATTTCCACAGTAGCATCTACCTCCTCATGTTCCCTTTCCCTCCACTGTAGCACCATCCTGCAAGAGAAAAATCATTTTTTGAGTTAGCATTCACTAAAAAACAATGTTTACGGACAAATACGTGGGCTGCAGCATTCCCAGTCACATATAGGGATGAGTATACATTGTCTATATTTTACATAGCCACATATAATCATGCGTATACATGACCCAATGAACGGTAGCCTGCATACACCTAAAATTGTAATTTGCACCCTAAATAACTTAAAAATTGAGACCTAAATACAAAATGTAATGCACTACAAGGAAAGAGGAGGGGAAGAGGAATTACCTAGTCTGTATGGTCGTCGATTCCATCACTCATAGCTCCCACAATGACCAATTGAAGATCATAGGTAATTTGGTCGAAAATCCACTATTTGGGTAAAAAGGTAAAATGGTATAGTAAATTTGTTTTTTTTTACTATTTATAAAAAAAATTTACCCACTTTGTATAGTTTCGGATAATATTTTCTCCCAATGGACTCTTGTAGTTTTGTCCAAGGATTCTTGTGGTTTTCAGCATTATGTCGATCATTCGTAACTTCAGACATGTATTTTCGCTACCCAACATATAGGATAGGTATCCATTCCATCATACACACTTGCATCGTCTATGATTGTCACTCATATGCCTTAGGTACAAACCCATTTTATAGCAACATGGAACTTTCTATCTGCTCCTAGAAGTGTCATTATCAAATGGTATAGACTTACCAAACATGGGTACCCTAGTTAAGACCCTCTACTTCATTCGGTGCCCATGCAGAGATTTTTTCCGTGGGACCGAGAGTCCCTTATAGCTAATACATTAATTTATGTTGAACCTCATTTCTCACTCATAAACATGTTGGCCTATACCTAGAGGACCCCCAAGCGAGTTTAATTTAAGCTCTTTTCTGACTCGTTTTCAAAAAGAGAAAAGATTGTCGAGTGAACTTGTCTCTTTCACACTCATAAATTGGATTTGAAAGGATGTCTATCTGGTACAAGTTTATCCCTTTTTCAAACCAAGTAGACTAAGATTATTAAAAAGGACATTTTTTGGTGCTAAGTTGTGATTTCATCTCATGCCCTTGCTTGCAATATTGATCCTATTGTCGGTTCTCTCTTTGTGTTATAAACCGTTTGCCTCAGCAGTTTTGCATCCTCAACCAAACAGATTCTTGTTTATTCCTTCACAACTTGACACCCTATACCTAGGAGGGAACATTCCCCCAAGTGTCCATCTCCCGCATGCACCTCCTTGCATTGAGCATAGGTATGTTCCACTGTTGGCACTATTTTTGCTTACTTGTGACACTTGTTCCCTCTATATCATAACATTCATTTGACTATGAAAAAACAAAAAAAAGACAAGCAAGAAGGGAGTATTATCTTATATTGGCAACAGTCGTGTAGCCTTTGAACAAAGCACACAATTTTTGAGTCCACTTATCATCATAATTTTGGGTTTAGCATGACCTTAGGAAGCTGAGCTCGTTACAAAGAGTTTACTCCCCCAATCAGTTACTCTTCCAGTAACTATGCAGAATTTGATTGATGTCTCCTGCATATCATGGTTTCATCATTGAGTATATGATGCCAGAGTCTTCCATATGTCTCATTATCTTGTTCAAAGGATGTCTATCAACCTGTGTCTTCCATTCATCAGAACTCTTGACTTTGCATGTCGGACATACCCTTAGTTTGTCTCAAAATCACATGAATTTGTAGTCCTATTGTGCACCCTGGTCCTATGTTCCTCATTGGTAGGTAACCTTGAACCCAACAGTCGACATTTCATCATTGGTCATTGACTAGGTAGTTTACCTTATGTTTAACGACAAGACATCTATTCACACATTGGGATTCATGTCGTGTCTTGGATTCCATTAGCCTTATTGGTGGTTTCCTCGACTTTGTCATAATTTTTCCTTATTGGATGCTATTTAGAGGGTCTTTTTCATGTACTGCTTGCACCTAGCACACAGAAAAGATGCACAAGGTCGTTGGTTCATGAACATGTTGTTCATATGATTTCCTCCAAATCATTATGATCCTTCTTTGTACCTCCTGTTGAATGATGAGAGATGCCTTAATTATCTCCTTTCATTGGGTCTTCTTCCATTGACTTCAACTCATCTATTCTAGAGATGAGACCTATAGTCCAATGAGTACCTAAAGGCTTGTAGTCATTAGTGGCAGGTTCTCTCACCATCGATGGTTGGGAAGACATCAATGTCTCCTGATCGATGGATTCTTCAAGTGTTCGACCCTGACTCCTTTATTCACACTTGTAAGAATGTAATTGATTCCTTGATACCTACTTTCATCATCGGTAGGCTATCTCTCATTTTTTAACGGTATATCTCAATGACCAGTAATCAAACGAAGTCTCATTGTGTTTGACCTCAACTTATTTTATTCACATGATGTAGACTTGCACCATTGGCAGATTGTGTAGAAGACTTGAAGACTTCAGTTTATAGTCACATATTTCTTGAGTTGTTGCTACCTTTTCATTGGACCAGTACCTGTGTGACTTCAGTGATCATGGGAGATCATATTGTATTCCATTGTATACATATATCTTCATATTGATTTTGAGACTGGTTTTACTGGGACTTGTTCATGACTATGAAAACCTTTGGCATGTAACCACATTTGTATTTTCCTATTCATGGCCATGGACAATTGTTTGTTATATTTTCACATGGATCTACAGTGTAATTCAAATTGGCATCCATGTATGCAAAATCAGTACAAATTGTAATGAGCAACTAGTTCTTCTAGTTGGGTCCCCATTACCCCACTTCTGGGTTTTAAAATGTATTTCGACCATCACAGATACTCCTTTGAACTCACACATTAGGGTGCATCTATTATAGAAATATTTGCCTCACCTTATGCAATCTTGAACATAGGGCCTTTTTCCATTTCCCTATGCAGACTTGAAGTCCCTTTTTGCAAATCCCAAAGCTAAAAAATGATTTTTCCACATATACGTGCCCTGCCTATATTACAGCATGTGTATATGCAGGTTGCACCACTATAGCCCATGTACATCGGGAAATGTGCCCAAAATTAAAAAATGGTGTCGGGTTTCTATGTCACATCACGAGATCAATGATCCTTGGTCTTCCATATACTAGAAATGTTCTAACTCGGCCCTTCAGTTCCACTTGAAGGCTATAAATGGGTCAAATCTAAGCTATGGAAAAGAGGAGAAAGAATTCAACTTTGAGAGAAAATTTACTTTAGAGAAATTATTCACTTCACATTGAGTCTGCATCCCTTTGTCCTTTAAGTTTGAACACATTGTTCATCCCCCAGGATCTTCCCTTATTGATTGATAACTTCATTGTCTCTCTTATATGAGCTTTCCTTTGGTGGAGGATTGAAGTGGTGGAGGCCCAACTGGAAGGAACTTAGTTTCTCAGTTCTGAACTATGCCGACACGGAAGTTTGTAACTCGTTCACTTTTGTTGATTATATCTTAATAGAAATACTCTTTTCTCATCCAATTAATATCTTGCAAATATTTTAATTATTATTCAATGGGCGTATTTGTTATGAATGTTGATGGATTATTCATTCAAATGTGCTAACATTATATATTATCACCATATGCTTCCATTGATTGGTTGTTGAGAACCAGTTGCAGGTATATTTCTTTCAGTCAAGTGCTCAACGGTGGACTTCATCGAACGTTTGGACGAGGTAGGCCTTTTATCTTGTCCTTCTAGCATATTTGTTATCACCATATGCTTGCATTGCTTGGTTGTTGAGAACTAGTTGCAGGTATATTTCTTTGGTTCAAGTGCTCAATGGTGGACTTCATCGAATGTTTGGACAAGGTAGGCCTTTTATCTTGTCCTTCTAGCATATTTATTTATATAGCATACTTGAGATCATACTTGATTTATGTAGTCATTTCCATCTATTGTGGTTTACCGCTAGCCATAGAGAGATTTTCCTCGTAACAATAGATGTATGGAAGACTGCCTTCAATTCAAAAGAAGGTACTTTTGAATGGTTGACCATGCCCTTTGGTTTGAAAAATGTACTAGAAACTTTATTGAGGATGAAGGACAATATCTTGCAGCCTTTCACCAATTCTTTTGTAGTAGTGTATCTGGATGATATCCTCATCTACAACAAGAATTGGGAGGAACACTTGCATCGTATTCAACAGTTTTTTCACATTTTGCGGCAACAAATACTATATGCCAACTTGGAAAAATTCTCCATTGGAATGGATAGGGTCCAATACCTAGGCTACATTGTTGATAATAATGGTGTGCATGTGGATCCAACAAAGATCCAGGTCATTTGTGACTAGGAAACCCCAGCCATGCTCATTGATCTTCGAATATTCTTAGGCCTTGCCAATTTCTATCACAGTTTCGTGTTGGGATTCTCCCATATTGCATGGTCCCTCAACACGGTAACCAGGGGTGGTGGTAAGGAAATGTGTATGTGGGGCCTGTCACAAAAGCAAGTGTTCGATGATTTGAGCAATGCTTGTGCTCAACCCCAATGCTCTCATTACTTGACCTGCAACATCCCTTTGAGATGGAAACAAATTCTTTAGACTATGTTGTGGGCACAGTTCTAACTCAACACAACCACCCTATGGTCTATGATATTGAGACACTATCATATGTCGTCCGTAAGTACCCTAATTATGAAGAATAAATGTACTTGATTGTGCAAGCTTGCCATTAGTGGAGACATTACATTCTCAGGAAGGAGATAGTCATCCACATTGATCATAAGTCACTACAGTTCATGCAGACACAAGGAAAATTGCAGAATGACTGCCATCAGAAGTGGTCCACATACTTCCAATAGTTCCACGTCAAAATCAAGTATAAGCTAAGAAGTACCAACCACGTCATTGATTTCCTTAGTCGACCTCTAGTCATGGAACTCGCCACAGTGATAGAATCTTGTGGGTACGAGACCTCTTGATGGCCCCAACTCTATGAGAAATATCCTGACTTTTCCACCACCTACCAGATGTCAAGCACAAACATAACTTTCAATAATTTACATCTCCATGATGGACTATTGTGCTATATGGTCCATCTCTACGTTCCATCAAGAGAGCGGTCCAATTTCATTTGGGAAGCCCACTATAGTCGAGTGGCAGGACACTTCACATAGAAAAGACAATGGAAGTGTTGTAGCAACATTTCTACAGGGCGAAACTCCGACAGGATGTCAACAGGTACAACAAGTCTTTCACTTCCTGTGCTATTTCCAAACCAACCACTAATAAATAAGGCATGTACACCCCTCTTCCCACTCCTAAAAGGCCCTAGGAATCCATCTCAATGGACTACATGTTGGTCCTTCCATCCACCAAGTGGGGAAATGACTCTGTTTTTGTGGTTGTTGATATATTTTCCAAGATGGCAATTATGGCTGCCTACAAGAAGACCATCACAATGGAGGCGACTACCAAGATCTTCTTTGAACGAGTGTGGGTACATTTTTGGATACCAAAAAACATTATCTTATATTGGGACAGTCAGTTCCTCAACACATTTTGGTCGAGCCTCTAGTCCTTGTTGGACACCAAGGTCACCAAACCCATAGACTTATACCCGCAAACAGATTGCCAAATTGAGGTCGTCAATCAGATGATAACACATATCCTTCACGCATACAATTCGAAGCACCCCCGACACATGGGATGAGAGTCTTCCCTATGTTCAACATAGCTACAACATATCCATACATATCCCAATCGACCACAACCACATGGGAAGCTTTGTCCACTCTGTTATGAAACTTACACCATCACCAAGGCTATGGGAGACAATTATTTTGAGCTCAACATTCCCCCCTTCCTTAGATTGCACCCAATTTTTAATATGGATCTCCTTGTGCCATATTTTCCACCATTATTGGACACCTCGGAGATAGAAGAATAGTTGACACCAACCAAGATCAACCCTGAATATATGGAACAAGAATCCACTGATCATATTGTGGACACATAGGTCAAGGGAACTCCCTAGTATAATATCAATCTTTATCGAGTTTTCAAAAGAGGGCAGCTCCTACACCAAGGAAAGTGGCTCACACGAGGCCAAATTCAATATAAGTTTCCTCATCAGATGGGGAAACTCAACGTGATGGAGACCATTTATTCCTAAGGAGGGAGGATTGATCTAGGTGGATATTAGTGGCCACCCACCTCTTCCAGCTAGCTCACATACAAATTTCATGTTTCCAATGACATTTTTCATCTTGGCAGTTTTTTTTCTAGATTTTCGAGTCCCTAAATTTCAGAGACATTTTTAGGCTCTAAACGATGTTGTTTTGTACTTTTCGGGGGGCATGGGTTTATAACAACATACCTTCATCCCCGATGAAATTTTTACTTCTCAAATAACCTTTCCGATGAGGTATCGAATGCCCCAAATAGAGATTGTATGCAAAAATTATGACCCTCGAAAGTTGATGTACCAACTTACCCCAATGGGGCCCACATGACTTTTGGCGCTTCATCTCCTACGGTTAGGTTTTTTGATGTAAGAATGATTTTGGAGCCTCATTTTACTCATCTTATTGTTGATGAATTCAACCATCACATCTCTTCTCAGAGATAAGACGCCACCATTCTAGAAAGCTTGTTTCAGTCTGCATTTTATAGTTTCAACATATTTCTTTATTAATAGAAGCCAAGTTTTATTGTACCGATGATATGTTTCATTGAATATCCATGTTAATAATATAGATCTATATTCATTTCATTCTTCTCATAAAATATGGATCACCTAATCTCATGTGACATGCCCATTTGTAGGTTTTATAGTATGTGTGTCGACAATCATGACACCACAATGTTCAAATAGATGATTTCCTTCACCTATTCTTGTAATTCTACTGTTGGGAACATAATTGCATCTTCCTTGATTTTTATTTTTATGTGTCTATATCCTAGGTAGGTTAAGGGTAGATGCAGAGTCTCTGCTTCCTCCACCTAAGTTGTGGATCTCCCTCCCTCTATCCTGCGTTATTTTGTTATGCTAGCTGCTTCCAAGAGTTGTTGTAGTGTTTTCAACTGCTCCTGCACCTTCATGTGCTACTCTGCATGTTTCCTCATTGCTTCCTCCATGATTTCATCCATGATTTCTCAAAACTGGTATTTGATGCAGCCCGTATCATCATTGGTTAAAGTATAAACTGGGGGTTCCTTGTGCGTTTTATCCTTCTTGCATGCTCCTCCTATTGGCCTCTTCCCCTTATCTTTCCGTTCGATGTCTGATGTGGAGACTATTTTTTGTGCCTCTTTTGTTGATGGACTAGGCATATCTCCTACACCATTATTATGATCATTCCCCTTCCCTTCATCCAATTATTCAACACTCTTATCATGTTCCTTTTCGTCTTCTAGGTGCCCCGTTTTCTCCACTGGGATTTTCCACCCGTTTTCCCAGTCATTCACAATGAAGCATACATCTTTTGTGGTTAACTTGTAGTTGGTTGGCAGTCACCAGCATGTAGGATCCTTCTTTTATTCCACATTCCTATGGTGCTATCCTACTTTGAAATGTGTGATATCCTTATAGGTTTCCATTGTTTTGTATTAGATGTGTAGTGTGTGTTCGATTAGATACCTGATATTATCAAAGTATACAAAGAATGTGACATTGTTATCCTATCGCCTCCG
>JASDQU010712992.1:7747-27346 GCA_032191745.1 Picea mariana
TAAAGGTATTGAGAACAGATAATGGTGGATAATTTTGTGGAAACGAATTCAAAGAATTCTGTAGGAAGTGTGGTATAGCAAGGCATAAGACTAATCCATACACTCCTCAACAGAATGGAGTTGTAGAAAGGATGAACATGCCACTAATGGAAAAATCAAGGAGCATGATGAGCAGTGTCGAGTTAGGACAGGAATTCCTGGCAAAGGCAGTGGGTACAAGATGTTACCTGGTCAATCGATCACCCTCATCAACACTGGATGATAAAAATCCACATGAGGTATGGACTGGAAAGAAACATTCTCTTCAACATCTTAGATTTTTTGGTTGTGATGCTTATGTACATGTTCCAAAGGAAAATAGGAGTAAGATGGATAAAAAGGATGAAAAGTGTATCTTTATTGGTTATAAAGATGATGTGAAAGGTTATAAGATTTGGAACCCAGAAACCAAGAAGATTGTTTACAGTCAAGATGTTGTTTTCAGAGAGGTAAAAGATGTTTCCAAATAGGAATTCCTACCAAGGCCATAAGAACATGATAAAATAGAGCGAGAGTTGGATGATGCAAAATTTGAATCATCTTAAGAAAATGAAGCAACAGATGAAGAAGAAGAACTTCATACCCAAGTATTGAGGAGATCAATGAGAGAAAGAAGGAAACCATAAAGGTATATTCCACCTAATGTTAATTCCAATTTTTCTTTATCTATTACTAATGATGATCCCAAAAATGTCAGGGAAGTAGTGAATTCAAAGGATAGTAAACTATGGAAGAAGGCCATGGTTGAAGAAATGGATGCCTTGGATAAGAATGAGGAATGGGATATAGTTGAGTTTCCAGCTGGAAGAAAATATGTTGGTAGAAAATGGTTGTTTAAGAAGAAGTTTAATGCAAAAGGAAAAGTGGAGAAATACAAAGCTGGGTTAGTAGAAAAAGGTTATTCCAAGGTAGAGGGAATTGAATTTGCTGAGATTTTTTCTCATGTTGCTAAGTTAAATTCTATTAGATTTCTTTTATCTATTGTTGTTTCTTTTGATCTTGAAGTGGAACAAATGGATGTGAAGACAACATTACTACATGGGGATCTGGAAGAAGAAATTTACATGAATCAGCCAGAAGGCTTTGTATTTAAGGGAAAGAAAGAGCTAGTTTGTAAGCTAAAGAAGTCACTATATGGTCTCAAGAAATCACCTAGGATGTGGGACCAAACTTTTGACACATACATCCTTGGATTCGGATTTGTGAGAAGAAGGGCTGATCATTGTGTATATTCCAAGCAGGTTGGTAATCACTCCATTTATGTAGTGTTGTATGTTGATGACATGTTGTTGGTAGGAAACAACATGGGCATTATCAAGGAGGTGAAATCACAGTTATCCTCCAAATTTGACATGAAGGATCTTGGTGCCGCTAACTTCATTTTGGGAATGGAAATTAAAAGAGATTGTGCAAACAAGAAACTCTGGTTGAATCGAAGAAAATGTGTTGAGACAATATTGTAGAGTTTTAATATCCATGGAAGTAAGCCAATCAAGGTTCCTATTCCTATAGGTGTAAAGTTATCTGCAGATCAGTGTCCCAAGAAAAAGGAAGAAGAATAGGACATGTACCATGTTCCATATGCCAGTGCAGTTGGAAGTTTGATATATGAAATTGTCTATACTAGACCAGACATTGCACATGCAATGGGATTTTTGAGCAAGTATATGTCAAAACCAGGAAAGGATCATTGGACAGTAGTAAAGAGGGTCTTCAGGTATTTGCATGGCACTACCAATTATGGATTGTGCTACCAAGGAAGACCAGGATTGGATAGAGTGGTGGACATACATGGCTTTGTTGAGGCAAACTAGGTTGGAGATCTGGATTGAAGAAGATCTACAAGTGGGTATCTGTTTAACCTATTTGGAGGAGAAATCAGTTGGATGAGAAAAAGATAGGTTGTAGTGGCACTCTCAACTACATAACCTGAATACATGGAAGCCACTCATGCAAGAAAGGAAGAATTATAGTTACAAAGATTGTGTTCAGGTATTGGGTTGGTACAACAAGAAGTGAGATTAGACCGTGACAGTTAGAGTGCAATCTTCCTAGCAAATAACCCTACGTATCATTCAAATAAAAAACATATTGATGTTCATTATCACTTTGTGAGAGACATGGTTGAGGAAAAGAAGGTGTTGCTAGAAAAGGTTGACACTTTCAAGAATGTTGCAGATTCATTGACAAAGTCTATGAGCACAAAAAAATTCTTCTGGTGTAGAGTAACAATGGGCATTACTGCCCTGGATTGTTGAATATATAATCCTGTGGACCCCTGGATGCAAATAAAGCAAAAAGTGGGAGAATTTTGTTTATGTGTTATCTTCTTTTCATGTGTGTGTGTGAATACGTCACATTCAACAACATCTGAAAATCCCTGTAGTAATGCACTTTGTGTCATGCACGTCGGGCACTTCCTAGGGGGGTCCCAGGGGGGTCCAGGTATGCCCCCCCTGGTTACGCGTAGTGTTCGGGCCAGTGCCCCAATTTTCTTTTTTAGCAGATTTTTCTATTTTTAGCAGATTTTTCTATCTTTAGCTATTTTTTAAATTAATCCCGGATTAAGGGATTAGGGTTTTGGTATCTACGAAATACCTAATTTTTTTTTATATATTGTATGGTGAATGGTGAAATTCGATATAATGAAATAAGAAAGGTTTTCCTTGGTTGAGGGTTTTCGATATAAATCTGTGTACTATGTGAATGAGTCATTGATTAATTTTGGTTTTGATTAATAATATGTATGCATTGCTTTACTTCACAGGTTTAAAACTTACATAACCCCCACTCAGTTATAAAAGCGGTCTTCTTCTTTTCATCCTCTGAAATTTTGACCTGGTGATACCCCAAGAATCCATTTGTAAATGAATATGCTTCTTTCCCCGGAACCTAATCTAACACCTCATCACTGAAGGGTGTCAGAAATGGATCATGTACACATGTGCCATTCATAATACTATAGTCAACATAGACACAAATGTCCTCAGTACCCTTTTTTCTCTATATTACTATGGAACTAACCCATTCTACTTCTTCGATCGGAAAGATTAGGTTTGCTGCAATAATTTTGTCTATTTCTCTTTTCACCTTTTCTTTTACCTTGGGATTGAGACAATATGATATGTTATACATGGGTTTTGAGTCAGTTTTTAGCTTGATCTTCATATACCCATGGTTCCTTTTATGCCATTCAATTCTGAGAAGGTTTTTTGGAACAATTCCTCATATTCCTGCAATAGACTATGGATTTCATTCATGGCATGCTCATCCCAGTAGTCCCCTATAGAAGCTATCTTAGGATGCTCTTTGCTCCCTATATTTGTTTTCCGCAAATTCATAGGATGGGTATAGGTGCTACTGGTATGATTGGGTGTAGTATCCTATATTTCACTAATACCTATAGTTTCTTTGATATTGAGGTTCCTAATTTCTTCTAATTCATTATGTTCTTTCAAGTTTTCATCAACTTTATAGCAAGCTACTAGTATTCTAGCAAGGTTGTGACCTCTATTGAACTTAAGTAATTGGACATGGTATGAGCACACTACTCATATTAGTATAAGTTCACAAGGATCAATAAATACCACTTCCAAAATTCTTTGAAGGACTAAGTGAATCTTAGGGTTCCTATCATTAAAAGAGTAGTCTCTGCAAAATTGATCTTCTAGTGTATTCCAATGACTCATTTTTCTTCTGGTCTCTTCATGAATGTACCTGTTTTTTGGAATCACACCTAATGAATGGAAAAATAAGTGAAACCATAGTTGAGAGGGTACTTGCACAAATTTCCATTACTTGATGCGATGCTCAACATGAATTATGGGGTCAGAGTTCCCATCAAACAATTGTGCACCATGAAAATCAGTGTTCATCTATGCCATCACTTGATCGCTTTTGAGAAATCTGTATCGAATATCTCTCTTTACATCCTCCCAATCTAGAAGTGAAGCTCTATGAGTATCCCACCACTTGGTTGGGGTATCCTTCAAAGCTATATCCAGAACCAAGATCCTTTGATCTGGCATAAATTTTCCATCTATATCAGTGAGAAATATATTCAAATATGAAGTACCATCATATGTTTGGTGATTCCTCATCTCAGTCCCAATCCATATCGTTTCTCTGACAGTTACACAATATCTTGAAAATATTCTTTATGAACCCTTCTGCCAACTATCAAAAACTAGTTATGAGTCCTCAACTGACTATATACTCGGCCAACCTATAGATCCATCTGTAGTGGGGTTGATGTAATCTAGCCTCATCCAGGTTGTTATGGTGTATAACTATTTGAGAACTTATGATTCCATGTTATTATCCATTGGCTCAATATATCTAGGTCCCATGTATGGATCTAAGGGTTGGACTACTTTTACTCCATCTTATTCAAACTTCATAGTGTCCCTCTTTAAGTCAATGACAACATAGTTTTCATAGGCCTAGTTGATCCCTAACAAGAAAAGGTACGAGTCTTTGTCTCCCATGATTTCAATCACTTCAAAATCGACAGTTGTTTTAACTCATGCAACATCTACTTCCACATCTTCCATCCTTCCCACTGGAAAAATGCAATA
The DNA here is from genome assembly GCA_032191745.1 of Picea mariana. Taxonomy (NCBI): domain Eukaryota; kingdom Viridiplantae; phylum Streptophyta; class Pinopsida; order Pinales; family Pinaceae; genus Picea; species Picea mariana. The sequence goes on from JASDQU010712992.1 coordinate 12,364, forward strand.
TTGATTTTCCATTCCCAGCTAGATTGGGGAATAGACTAACTGAGGTTTCCCTAGAGTCTCCTATGTCTTTTTGGGTAATATATTAACATATGATCCTAAATCTAGCAGGACATATTTAATTTTGAAGTCACCTAATTGGGATTCAAACTTAAATTCTTTCCCCATTCACACCTTCCTTCTTTGTGTCCTATGGGTATTATTCTTAGGAAAGGTTTATGGGGTTCCCTCATCCCTTGAGATTAGGTACAATGTATTCAAAAACTTCTCATATATTCTATCATCTCCCAGTATCTTAGAGAATAATTGAAACCAAAGGTTAATTATATATTGATACTTCTCATGGGGTCTTCTTGAGTTTACAATATTTCCAGGTGCAGGAGGTGAGGTAGGATATTGAGTGGTCTTGGGTTGAAGGGTGACTTTAGGAGGGTTTTCCCTTATTTATGGAGTAGATTCACCTCTAAATATTTCCATTTCATATTTGAAAATAGTTTTTGTTTCAAAGGATCATACATGTCATCCTTTGGGGTTGCTTTCTGAATCTTGGGTCGATTGTTTGCATATGCCCCATTTGTTTCTCCTCCGCGAGTGATGATTTTGAATTTGGTAGCCTCCCTTCGACTTATCTATTGGGTTCCAAGCCTAAGAAGTTATCTACTCTTTGTCGAGCCTGGTCCTACCACTTTGCGATCATATCTAGGCACTCTTCAATTGTGTGGGAATTAGTTATACAATGTTAACACCATTGTCGTCTTGGATGAGGACAATCCTTGGCCATACGCCCTTTTTCATCATAATTGTAACATTGACTTGGTCCTCTTCCTCTGTTCATCCCTCCTCTAAATCCTCCTATGTCATCGACTTCCCAGCCTCTTCTTAGCCCTTGGGTTGTTTGGTTTATCCTAAATGCAGTCTGATCCAGTCTATTGGCAAGTGCATCTAATGCCTAACATTGATTTGTAGAATTCATCATGGATCCACATAATTCATAATGTAATTTATTGGGCATATATGAGTAATTATGTAGGATGTGGCAGTGTCTTGGTGCATGCCCCTGAGTCTGACATATTTCATAGTATTCAGTTGTCTGAGTGGGTTAGAATCTTGGGAAAACATGGTATTGAACAAGTGCATTAAATCGCAGAGTTTCTGATACCTACGCAACTCCTCTCGTTGGTCCTGTAGGGTGGTGTCCCATTCCTCTTACCCACATACACTCAATTTCCAGTTGCCCCTCTGTGTAGCATCATGTACACCAAACTTGAGGTCACGCTAGATTGAGTAGAATTAATTCTTGGATCTTCTCCATGAGTCCATATATATGTCCTTGGAGGTTCGAACTGTTTGAATCTACCATAATTTTGGTTATCCTCGGGCTCCCTAGGTATCCCACCATGGATTCAATATTCATTTATTGTTCCAAAGCCTTTATTAGTGTGGCTATTATTTGTTGCATCAAGGGGATTCATGTCAAGGGTATCAACCCTTGGATGTACCATTCTATTTGATAGTGTTCATGAATTGGTTACGCCAATCTCCCAATAGCATCCTTAAACTTATGACTGTATTCCCATGCGGCCTCCCCCTCTCTTTGTTGAATCTAACGCAACTCAGAGAGAGATTGTTGTTCTGACCGAGGTAACATGAATTTGGAAATGAATTTCTGATGCACATTTTCAAGGGTAAAGGAATGTCCTTGCACCCAGGCTCAATATACTTCATGTACCATTTGAGGGTGTGTCCCCTCAAGGTAGTATGGAATTCCACTAACTTGTTTTCATCCAAGGTCCCTTTAGACCTCCAAATAGCCTCGCATAGAAATCAAATTTTTTCTACATCCTCATCCTGTTTACCCTAGAACTCTAGGTATCGAGCGATTGAACCTCCTATGTTTCCATCCATTGTTGGTGTTCTTGTTCCTATGAAAATAAATCCTAACGTCCCTGGTTGCGATCTACCAGGAGACACTACTATCCTCCCATTGTTTATAGTTGTGGGTATTGTTGAATTGACCGAGTTCGACGAAATATGTTTTTCATGAGTATGAGGTACTGATCTTACCAAGGGTATTGAAGGCACATGGGGGACAGGAAACTCGTGGCTAGTTCCACTAACTTCTGGGAAGGTTTCTTTGATCTAGGGGGCCTCATTTTCTTGTATCATATCAACCTACTCCTCTTCGTGGTTGACTCTTCCTGAGATCGGGGCCAAACCGTCTCTATCTTTCATAATGTTTGTACATCCTTCATCCTATCTTTCTTCTAAGCCTTACTCGTCTTGTCCACTCTCCAGGGGACTTCTTTCTTTCTGTGCTTCTTTTTCCTACAATCTTAGAATGACCAATATTTATTTTCTTTGAAACTTATACAACTCTTCTGAATTTCTTTCATCCATTCCTCCTGGTCTGATTTATTTATGCAACACTTCAGACTACTTCTCTACTCTCTTTACCTTTCCCCACCACCATTTCTCAACTATGGCGGCTCTCGTTAGGGCATGCTCACTTCTTATGGTTTTCTCTTCCCCCATCTATCAAATAACATGATCCCCTTCTTAGGTCATGAACCTACCCCAAGATATCCCCACCCTAAGTGGACAGGTTTAAGATTCCATCTCACGCAAGGTAACAACTATCATCCTTGATCCAAAGGGGAATTTCCCTCATCAATTTTCCACATTCCCCTTTCTTAAATATTTATTCAACTCATGAAAAATATTGGTGGTTCTCCACTGTAAACTCAGTGATATAGCCTTCCAAGGATGTGGCAACCTAGAAATCCATTGCTCAAGTAATCTAGTGATCCATTCAGTGAAGATCTAAATCTAGCCTCTCTATATCCCAAGAACCAATTTATTTGACTCATTCTTTGAACTCCGGTGCTTCTTGTAGGAGATCTACCCAATAGAACAAATTTTCTGTGAATTCTACCTAGAAGATCTCATATTGGTCACTTGATCTTTCTGAGTAGAAGAAAGAATCCTTGGCAGCATCCTAGTTCATATTCTGTAACTTCACTTCCTTCAGTATGAATGCATCATACTTACGTTCCCACCACTATTGAATGTCATACTTGTGGATCCGCGGAATCATTCTCCTTACAGGTTCCCTTGTAAAGTCAATGTCCTAGTAAAGGAACCATTTTGTTGGTGCAAAGTTGTCAGACCAAGGTCCTCTTCAGGTTACCGACAAAAGGGTACCGATGTAGTCTAGTGTGTTACCATTTTCATCTTTCTGAAAGGAAAGAATTCTCACCCGAATTGCAACCAAGACAAAGTAACTTATGGAAGGATATGAACAATTCTATACATATATATAACACATATATATTGTTACCATTCTTAACCAAGATAGATTATAATGTGCAGATCCTTTAGCACATCATACACCGATACGAGAGAACATAGCTGTATAGAACATTAAGAAAGGATAAATAAGTGTAATGCAAAATAGACAACAACATAATAACATTCCAAAGATTAGGAAGTAATATAAACCATGAAATTTTAAAATTGGATCTCCATTATCTTTCTATTATATCAAAATTCTTGATCAATAGTAATTCACAAATTTACATTAGTCATCTACCATACTCATCACATAATTGATTGGTAAGAACATATCACACCAATACTAGAGTTGATTGTAATCAATCTAGTATCTTCCCCTTACTAATTACAATCCATCTCTAGAGTACATATCTAGTTCTTGCCTCTCGTTCCTCTCTCCTATTTTCTTCACACACCCACCCATATTACAATATAGTCATTTCCTTTTCCTCCTTGAGAACCCATAGGCCCTCTTCTCTTCTTGATTCTATTCCAACTTTATTGCCCCAAAACTGATTATGTGTTGCCCTCGAACTATTTTTTTTTCCAAGATATTTATGTTGCGTGTTTCCTTTCTCAACCCTCTTCACTTGATTGGTTGTCCAACTCCTTTATAACTTGCACAAATTCTCTTATCAAAATGAAGGTCCCAAGATATATGTCACATGGTTATTAATCCATTGGCACATGGTTTATATATATATATATATATATTACATGTTAAACAAAACTCAAATATTTGTATATGGTATGTACTATTATAACCATATTATATGGTTATTTAAAATTTCATGCATATGTGTTGAGCCCCCTCCATAATGGTGTTGATTATATGATGGTGTAACATGATCAAGGGCCAAGGGTCGAGGTATTAGTCCCTTGGCCCTTTGGCCACCCTGTTACGTGGAAATTCAATCTATAGCATGGGGTAAACCACAACACACAGAATGATTGTAGAAATAAACTCTAATATCAAGTATGCTATATAAACAAGAATGCTAACAAGACAAGATAAATAGCCTACCTCATCTGAATGTTCGATGAAGTCCACTGTTGATAACTCAAATTAAATCTATTGGACCAATAAAGAAGGACGCTCACATTCCTTAGGAAGTGCACAACAAAGTTCAAGTCATATGCAACAAGAAAGATGAAAAGAAGAAAGAATGTTATGAGAAGTTTTATGATCATTGTCAGCATCAAACAATCTCTTATTGTAATAAATCATTCTCCAGTCTAAGTAAATAATGGAAATATATATTTTAGAGTATAGTTAGTTGTGTCATAAAACACTACGGGAAACTTCTCTTGCAAATATGAATGCCAAGAGAATTGCAGAAGAAAAGCGACATGTACTAATTATACAAGATTGTATTGAATGTTTAAGAAGGGAAAAGACCCTCTAATACAATGATGAAATTTTTGGGAATCCTAAGTTATTCATTTTTCTTGTATAACTGTGAGTTTAATTTTTGCTAAGAAGAATTGAGCGAATTACCTTGCATTCACATTTTTGTTGTTCGTTGAGGGTTGAGAGAAAACGAACTACCTTGCATTCATGTTTTTTTTGTTGCATGGGGTGAGGAAAGTATTTCTATATCACACCCATATGACGTTTATTATAAACTTAAATATGTAATATGCCATATATCTATCAAGGAACATTTGATGGCACGTTGATAGAGTGGGATTTTTTAAGACCTTTGGGAGGTCATGTGGTTGAAACTTTCTATAACCAAACATTTTATATAAGCATGACCTTATAGGCCAATGAGGGGTTTCCATGTGGTAGCCTCTCATTGCCTCTTCTAGTGCCACATGTCGAACTATGATTAGAGCCACTTGTCAATCAACGATTCTACCACATGTATGTATGAAGCCATGTCACCTACCACTTATCAATATCAAGAGCTACCACCTGTCAACCTGTGATCTTGCCACATGTCTTTCTATGAGCATTCCATGTGTCTCTTATGGGTTAACATTTTCCCTGGTTTAGCTGAACTTTGACCATCCATAACATTTACATATAGACTTTGTTTTACTTGTCGTTTGCATCGTTGGAAAGATGGTGACGAGATCTACACAATGATGTCCTTTTTTATTGAACATTTGAGATGGTCAAATTTTGATCTTTTCTTACTCTTTTTGGATCCCTATGAGCATTCTAGATCCTACTGGACCTCTATGAGCATTCCTGGATCCTTCTGGATCAATTTTTCATTAGTGATATTGGAAGAAATATTAGATTAGATTCAAGGAACATAATTTTGATCTTAAATAGAATATGACTCATAAATATTCCATGGCTAAAGACTCTTCAATGACTAGACACCAAGACACCAAGTTAGTTTGGAAGACACCAAAATTATTTCCAATACTGATCATTATGGGAAAGGGAAAATTATGGAGTTCATTGAAATAAAATTGCATACAGATAACCTCAACAGGGATAAGTGTTGGAAACTTAATGAGAAATAGAAATCTCTAATTCACCTACTAAAAAATAAATAGGCCTTTAATATAATTTCATAACAAACATCTAGCAGGTTGAATCCATGAGTTTATTTATTGGATAAAAATTGTATTTTATTGAGTGAGCATCATATTATATAAATATGAGATCTTGATGACGATCCTAGTGGGGATCAAAGCACATTGATCCTTTCACTCCTTGAACACAAAGATATCATATTTAAAGTCAATATACATGTTATATATAACCATATTTCAACTTCTTAATTCAACATGCTTTATGGGGTTTCATTACTTATTCATCATTATACCAAAATCATAATTCTCTGCACATAGTTATAATATTCAATAATATCCATGTAGGTCTCAGTGTGTTTATGGGAAATATGTAACTAACATATCATATAATGGTAGATAATCATATCGTATCAAAAATATTTTCAGAGCATAAATCACATAGATAATGCATCCATCGAACAATAATAGGTCATCCATATATTTGTAATTCCCTCAAAATAAGTAATAATAATTGTTAATAATTCCAGTCATAAGTGGGATATTACATACTAAAGTTATTGAAAAAGAAAATAAAAGTGTTAATGCATCATGTTTAAATATTTTCAAGCAACAAAATTGGTGTTATAAAAATCCCATTGGAACTTAACTTGGTCCATTAAAGTATGTTGAAGCTATCAAATTAATTGGTCAATGATGTTGGTTAGTTCAGCCTTAAGCCCCCCTTCAATTAAAACCTACAAGTTTATCAAATTGAACACAAGAGATGGATTCGAAATTTAATGGTGTAGAATAGAAACATGAAAAATAGTATGCATGTTTTCTAGGGTTGATGGTAAGGAAAGATGATAGGAAACTAGCCCTAGTCTTTAGACTATCCTAAAATGTCCCAAATAATGGTGATAGTTTGGCTCCCTTCTCTCACTCTAGGTAAATCCTATATATTATATGTGAATCTACATGACTCTTTTATCTATTTTCTGCTTCTCTCAACTTTTTTCAAATTATTCTCATTTTCTCTTCCATCTAAATAATTTTGTCCCTAATCAACATTATATCATGTAATATATCCTAGCCAAGATGATTTGTATAAGGCCTCCTATACTGCCCTAGTCTTTCTAATTATGGTGATAGTTTGGCTCCCTTCCTAAAATTAATAAAACTATTTTGGGGTCTTACTCATAAGAATGCTTAATATCCCTCTAGGTAACTCATATCTACTCTATGTGTGCATCTACATGAGTCTTTTGTCTATCTTGTGATTCTCTCAACTTTTGTCAAATTGTTCTCATTTTATCTTCCATATATTAAATAATTTTAGGCCAAATCAACATTATATCATTTAATCTATCTTAGCTTATAGGATTTGTATAATCCATCCCATACAAAAACTTAAAGGGTGTCATCTTAATAGATCTATGATATTGTTGTTGTAATAAAACTTGACTAAGGGAACATACTCTTTGCAAGGAATTTGTTGGTCCATGTTGTACATGAAGAGCATTTCTTCTAGTACCTATTTTACTCTCTCATTATGACCATGTATTTCTAGGTGATACATTGTATTAAAATAGAGTTTAGTTCCTAAAGTGTCTTGAAACCTAATCTAAAATCTACCTGTTGACACTAACCTATGGTTAGAAATTGTATTTTTTTAAATCTTGTGAAGTCTCACTATCTCATTCACAAACACTCTAACCATTATGATTCTTTATATGTTGTTTTTACTTGTATAAAGTGGGAAATTTTATTCAAATTATCCACAACTAAAAGAATGGAATCGTGTATCATTGTGGTCATAGGAAACCCTGCTATTAAATCCATCGATATTAAGTCCCATTTTTCTTTAGGAATTTCATCATGTGGTTGTAGTAATCTTGTTGGACACTCATTCTTGTCTTGGAATCCAATTCATTCTAAGTGAAAATATATTGTAGGTCATCCAATCATTCAATCAATTTTGCTTGGAATCCAATTCACTCTAAGTAAAAATATATTGAAGGTCATGGTGATTAGTCTTGAGTTCAAACTTCCATCCCAGTAAATAATTTCTCCAAATCCTCAATGCATGTATAAATAAAACATATTCTAGGTCATGGATGGTATAATTTTCCTCGTGTGGCTTAATATTTTTCTAATTAGAGGCAATCACTCTTCCATATTTCTTTAATATACAATATAAGCCCTCCTTTGACATCGTTATCACATAATCTATACTTTCCCAAAGCCTAAATGAAAGTAGGTTTAGATTGACGTAACATGGAGGTAACCCTATTACTTTCACCACAATAGGGCACCTCTTTCTCTTTAGGAGGAGAAACATCTCACTCCAAGGGAGACGTCCCATGACCTAGTAGGTTGATGAAGGGAAGAAAAATACAGTGAAAAACCACCCCTCTCTCTAGGTCACTCAATAGAAGAAGTCAGCTGGAAAATGTTTAAAGGGACAAGGGAACATTAAAGTGGGTTTGTGCCTTCCCTTTACCTATGAAACATCAAAATATAGTAGCAACAATTATAATCAAAGACTTATTAAACAAATTAATGATGATGCAAAAATGTCTAAGAGGGAAAAATCATAGAAGAAGTAGTAAGTTAAGTCCTCCTAGACTTTGACCTCAAGAGAGAAAATGCTAGGGTGTAGGCAATTATAGGACCTAACAACTTGATCTCCTTATAATTTTTATGGATTAAAAATTATGCAACAATAACCAAGTAAAAAACCCTTAGACTGCTGGAAATTTAGGGCTCTAGGATTTCACTAATTACTAGATCAATTTAGTGAAAAGCTTGGAAAATAAAAAGTAAGAAAGTAGCAACTTAAGTTTCTTACTTCAAGCATTAAATACACCATGGCATTTAATAATCTTGTATGAGAAAATAAAACCTTACAATAAACCATTCAATAGATGAAAAAATGTAGATTTTCCTTACTTGCACCAAGAATAATCATGATAATACCATGCAAGATCACCATAAAACTTAAAAAAATGATCCAAGTTGCAAAAAAAGATCCTTAAACAAGAGTGGTGCCTCACAATTTCAGAAAATAACCCTAATAGGATGAAAATTTAAGACCTCTTGTCTCTAATAAAGAGTTGTCATGTAAAAATCAGAGTACTTTATGTTTATTTATACAAAATGTTGACCTTTAATTCACTTTTATGTCAAAAACAAGGCCAACCTTCCCAGTTTACAAAAATAATTCAATTTTGATATAATTAAAATAAATTGGCATCTAGAAACACCTCCAAGGGTGACATCATTCTCCTCTAGGGTGACGTTGAGCCCCATATGTGGCATTGAGATGGGGAAGTGGAGCAGTTGGCCTTCATAGGCCTAAAATGATTCCCAGACATGACGCCAAGCTCACAAATGCCTCCAAAGATGAAACCCTAGATCTGGATGATGTCTAGGGCTGTCATGGTGATGTTTAGGGACCTCAAGGGCTAACACCCATGTGGCACGATCAAGGTCCCCTTGGTCTAGGTCTTCCAGGTTGCCTCCATAGAAAACATCATTGTTTCTCCTGGTGCAAGTATTCAATATCGTCTTACCCTTGGCTGAGGTTTCAACATCCATCTGTGGGATTTAATCCCCCATGAAGGTTTGAGATAATCATTCCCTCATGTGTACCTATCCACTGAGCAAGGTCCTATAGCAACAAAAAGTACACCCTCCAAGGGTTAATAATTCATAGGGATCATAACATGTAAATCACATCCAATAATTAAATTACCCAAAGATGTGCATCAAAACCCCCTTAACCTAGAAAAATGCTCAAATACATTATGAAATTTGACAAATTATGTTTGGAGAAGGTCTCAAGGTCTCCTATTGGCATAAATTCTTAAGTTTGGGATGTTTCCCAGGTGGGATATAGCCAAAGTCATGTAAGTGTATGAGGTGGCATGGGGTAAATATTTGGGCATGGGGTGCATGTAATAACATGGAAATGTAAATTCTTACCTGTGGGTTCCTTTGTAGAGGGTGCATTACATCTTGTCATAAATTAAATTGTTTCCTAGCCCATTCATTACCTTTTACTCTTAGCTTTATTTCTTTTTATATTTTTCTCTTTTGATTTAAGAGAATAGTTGAGGGACACTATCCCGGATTGATGACTAGAGGTGACAACATTATCCACAAACATTTCATGGAAATGATAAGGTTGGCTCATGATGAGACCCACTTTATCTTGGCTATGCCACCAAGAGACACTACCTTGTCTTGGTGACCATATAGGTGGTAGTGTCATACCGCTACATGCCCATGGTCATAATAGGTCGGCTCATGATGATACCCCCTATCCATCAAATAATACCTTGAGTGTTTATGTTACCTTATGGGTCCCCTTTTCTTACTAAGAATATTTTCACTTCTTTCTCGGGGATCCTTGGGTGAAGCATCTTGAAGGTTTCAACATTGGATTTTAACTCTTGCCAGCTACTTTTACCCTCTGAGCCTTTATCCCTTTCTTCCCATGAGGTAAGGTACAACCCTTCCTAGTGTATCCAATCCCAATGCCCAAACAAGTATAGGGGAGATGAAAGGAATAAATATGGAAAGTGGTAAGTATGGAGGGAACAAACAATGAATTTTCACAAATCCACCTAGTAGCAACCCATCCTAAAGGGAAATCAACTTACTAGGGCACTATGTCACTCTTATAGGTATGAATGAGGAAAAGAGAATAATTTCCAAGCAAACGTCATCAAATGAAGAAGGATTTAATACAACATATTCAAGTTCTTAAAAAATCAGAGTGATACATACCATGATACCTAGACTCATTACCTCATGGAGCAAGACTCACCGCTACTTCAGGACCAATCTGGTGGGATGGATATTGTTGCTAGTGATAAGTGGACTGCACTGAAGAAAAGAGGGGCCCTCCAAGGCCATGCTCAATTCTTCTGGCTCTCATTACTCCATGTCTAGGATGTATGGGCCTCGAGACATGATGTCCTTAGTTATCCATAGGCTAAGGGATAACATCTAGCTCCAAATTGGGGACATGTTCTCAACATAGAGTGCACAAGAACCCAAGCATATTCAGTATGACTTGTGTCTACTAAATATCAACAAAGGATATTTGTAATCCCTAGGGTGTTGATATCACCCCCCGTCCATATATGATAAAATAAACAAGTAAAATAATCTCTAGTCTAACATATGATCATGAGTATACATATATACATAATGAAACAAGACAATATGAAAATGCAACTACAACTATGCTAACATGATATGAAATGGTACATATAATGGATGAAAAAATGCCTACCTATCCTAAATTACCTGTACTTACCTATGAAGTCAAGAATTTTTTCTGTGATGGCATTTGAGGAGGAATCCACTAATTGGTAATGGGCATTTCCTACCTTCAAGCATGGATAAATAGTAGGCATCATTGACTAACTTCATTATGATTTTGAGAGGTCCAAGCCAAAATTGTGCACTCCCTTTAACATTTTTAGGCTCACCTTTCTTAGTGTCCCACATCCATACCGTGTCTCCCTCTTGTTACTCTTTTTTTTCAAACTTGGTTGTTCCATCTATCACCCTAGTGTATTTTCTTGAGGGAGGAGGGTGGGATTCAACTGCAAGGAATTCTTGTTGACTTGGTTTAATCAATATATCATTATCCCCTTTCTTTAGTAATTTGACAGAGCCAACTTCTTTATCCTTATATTTATCTAAGAGTTGTTTATACTCTTGTTTATTTGGCCATTGTATCTCGTCAAAATCCTACTCTGCGGTGAAAGGATAATCCTGTAGAGAAAAGTAGGAAGGATTTCCTTAATTCACTCATGTGTTTCACTAATCTTAGTATCATTCTCAATTTTTTGTACATGAACCTTAGCCATTGGCATATTTGGAAGGCATGAAATCAACCCATATTTCATAGGCATGTTGATATAAGTTAAATCCATCTCTAATGTGCCACCTAACATTGCAACGAACTTCCTAGATAAAAGCATGCCCCATACATCAGGGACATCTACCACCACAACATCCATATGTATCACTCACTTGGGATATTTACCAAGGTGTAATTCAACGTTCTCAACCACCCCATGAGTAGGTATAGCCCTGGATTAAAAAACAAACACATTTATATAAGGTTGTGTATCCTTTAGGCCTAGTTTCTCCATAACTCTCAAAGACATCACGTTGGCACCTACTCCTGAGTCAAGAATACAATTCTTGAGACATTTGTTATTTACTAGAAATGAAATAAATATAGGTGGTTGTCCATCGTATTGAACCCTGAAATGATATTCTTGTAACATAATAGGAGGGTTTATTGTTCCATCCATCACATTCAAAAACTTTTCAAACCTTTCTTTCATGGATGGAACCTTGATAATTTCCTTCAATGAGATGGTTACGTGCAATTTGGCCAATGCACCTTCCAAGTCAAAATTTAATTCAACCTTGTTGGATTTAGAAGAAGTATTAGGAAGGAGTGTGTTCATAGGTGGATGTTTTGGTTGTGAAGTTGTAGGTCTAGTAGAGGGAGGTTGGTTTATTTTCTTTTTCCTATTATGAACTCGAAATTCTTGTTTCTTCAACCTCTCTCTTGATTCTTTATCAAGGTTATTGATTACCTTCATCCTAGCTTTCCCGGTTTCTTCTTTTATGCCTTCTTCATGTTCTTTGGGTGTGATATTAAGTCAATATTGTGGCTCTACAATAGTATGTTTGATAACATTGACTTGATAATTTTCACCATCATTCAGAGGGAATTCATTCTCCCAATGTGATTCTCTTCATTGAAAACACCACGGGTTCTTCTCAACCATTTTTGTGGGGGATAAAGTGTTAGGGACCTCTTGATCATTCTTGGGATTGAAACCTTGACCACCCCTTTGGAATTTCCCCTTATAAGGATGTATAGGAGATTGTTGTTGGGATCTTTCTAGGTTTAAATTCATATTTGTCATTAACTCTTGGGTTTTTACCAGGCCATCTACACTCAATTGTAGCTTTTCCAAGCTAGCGCCAATATCTGAGGAAGCCTCAACATTATGGACTACTTTTGGTTTAGCATCCATATTGACTTTTGGGGTGGAGAAATATTCTACTTTGGATGATGATATGTTGTTTTAAATATTCATAGCCATCTCATGGGATTATTGGATTTTTTTAGGAGCTTTGTCTCTGATAAGGAAACTCGTTTTTCATGTAAAGGATTTGGTGTAAAGAAAGAGAAGAAAGTTCTTTGAAGGGTGGTGGCTTGTTGGGATCTATTGTACTAGACTCTCAAATTTATCATGAAATTACCTAAAAGTTTCATTCTCATATTTTATTATGTTGTTAAGCCTTGTTAGCAACATTTTTGGGTCTTCCTTGACACTCCATATTTTGAGTAATTCTTCCTCTAATTTATTCATAGATGTAATAATAGCATCAGGAAGACCATTATACCATCTTATAATGCTATCATTGAGGGTAGAAAAAAAAAATCATTTCCAAGTCTTCAAAGTCATCATCGATGGGATGAAGTTGGAAAAAGGCCCAGAAATTTCTCATATGGTCGTCAACGCTAACTACATCATTACCGGTGAACTTAGGAAACCACTTATCATACCTAGAGGGCATTTAACCGAGGGTATCCTGGAATGTTTGTCATGTATAACGGCTTAAAAATTTTGGATGAACATTGATTTTTGTTATTAACTTAATTTGGATTATGGTTTTGAGTTTGAGCATTAGACATTGTGTTTAAGTGAACATTACCTCTAAATAATGATTTTAATACAGGAGAGTTTTGGGGAGGCTTTCTTTTGTAAGACTTGGGAGGTTTGGTATATCTCCCTGAATTTTTTGGAGTCACCAAATAATATTCTTAAGATTATCAAAGGGATGAGGGGATCACTCTCAGTGGAGTCTCCAGGTAAGCTTTGTGAATTAAGGATTTGGATAGAGGCTTACCAAAAAATGTCGTTCAAGGAATATTAACTCGATGTTCCCTGGTAGTGGTGCCAAAAATGTTATCGTACAATCTATACTTTCCCAAATCCTAAAGGAAATTAGGCTTAGATTTACGTAACATAGAGGTAACCCTATCACTGTCACCCCAATAGGGTACCTCTTTCCCGTTAGGAGGAGGAAAACCTCACTCCAAGGGAGACGTATGAGGACCTAGTTGGTTGATGAAGGGCATAAAGATACAGTGAAAACCCACCCCTCTCTCTAGGTCGCTCAACAAAAGAAGTCACTTGGGTAAAGTTTAAAGGGACAAGGGAAAATGAAAGTGGGTTTGTACCTGACATTTACCAATGAAACATCAAAATTTAGTAGCAACAATTATAATCAATGACTTCTTAAACAAATTACGTGCTTCCAGAACAAGTTATTATACAATAAAGATGAGATTGTAGTAGCAACAATGTATCTTGAAAGTTTCAAGTTATGATGACAAGGAAAGGATACAAGAGTCTTGCAAACTTGAGAATGATTTGTCACTCACAATTTTCAAGATAAATATAAGTCAATAAATGACTTAAAAGGGGGTTTGTCAAAGTGTTTATAACAATAGCAATTTAATAGCAGAAAACCACTTCAGAAAAATGACTTTCCTAAGGCAATAACACACACTTTTAACACTTAGTGATAGCAATTTTCCCAGCACAAGTTTTTGGGCATATTTTTTGTTAACATGGGCTGATAAGGGCTGCAGAATCAGGTTGTAGCAACAGTTATAGCAGCAACAAAGTGACTTATGATAGCTTAAGAAATGCACCTTTGGAGTAGTAGCAAGGATAGTTTAAAACCTCAAAGTGATAGTTCTTTGTCTTGTGCAATTTCTGGGTTGGTTTACTTAGTTAATAGGATTTATAAAGCTTCTAATAAGAGTTTCTAATAGTAATATTAGAAACAACTTAATTAATGGTTAGTAATCTATTCCAAGTTAGTAAATTAGTAGAGTATGAAGTGAAAGAGTTTGAGTTGAGTCTTTTCAAGAATGAATAGAAGAGGACTAATGCCCTCAAGGGTAATGGAGTGAAGGGGGGCGTCTTCTTCTAAGGATTCAAATTAATGATGATGCACAAAAGTATAAGAGGGAAAAAACATAGGAGAAGTAGTGTTGGGTATGTGTTATATTCTTTGCAAGAGAAGTAGGGTCTGAGCGCTTGCACCGGGCGCGCAGGGGTTC
>JASDQU010712993.1:19533-34707 GCA_032191745.1 Picea mariana
TCTTCCTTCCTTCTTCAATGGCTGAAAATTTCTCTTTTAGGGGACATGAGACAACGACCTACTTGTGTGTTTGTCCCCTAGGGTTTTAAAATCAGCAAAGTTTATAATAAATGCAAGAATATAAGACTACAACCATTCAATCAAGAAGTTTTGCAGAAAAAACACTTACATATCACCATGAAATAGCATTGCAAACCCTAGTTGTAAACCTTCCTTCAAGAGAAATGCCAAAAATGTCAAGAAATGCCTTCCTTCAACAAGTGTACCTCACTCAAAGAGAACAAATACCCAAGTAGGGTGCAAAAATCAGATCTCACTAGGAGAGTGAGTGTTGTGTTATGTCAAAATGAGGATAAAACTCCTCAATATATACTGTATCAATGACCTTTAATTAATTTTAGGTCATAAAAAATAGCCGGCAAGGCTTTAAACCATAATCATACTGTTTTTACATTAAAATGTCAAATTAAAACCCTAACTGAGCTATAATAAAGGTAAAATCCCCTTCAAGGGAGGCGCTAGCCCCTTTTAGGGTAGATGAGGCATCCAGGAGCAAAACGTTGCCCCCCCAGGGGCCTCTCCAACATGCCACACGTGCCACTGCTGCCCAGTCTGCCTCCAAGAATGACCATGAAGCTGGATGACGTCATGCTAAGGATGGCGACACTCTGAGCCTTCCAAGGCCAACGTTCCACTGAAAAGGGGTCATTCCCCCTAGGCCGAGTTCTGCCAAAGTGCCTCTGGTGAAACGTCCTCTTCTTCTTTGGTGCAAGACATCGGTCAAACACTGTCCTGTCTCTGCCCCTCTAACAGGGTCTCAACAACCATCTGATGGGCTCTTCAGCCCCATGGAGGTCCGAACTAATCATCTCCCCATGTGTACCGGTCCAAATGGTACCTATCCGTCGGGCATGGTGCTACACATCAAAAACTACGCCCTCCATAGGCTCATTAGTTACAGGGATCATAGCAATGTTAATCACATTTCATCATTAATATTATCAAACATATGCATAAAAACCCTGATATATCATTCAGTAGCTCAAAGACATTACAAAAAGCTACAATACAAGTTTGAGAAAAAGGACAAGACACCCTATTGGGCTAGTATCCATAAGGAATGGAAAGTTTCCAAGGGGTTTCATCCAAGCCATGTAAATGAGGTGATGTGGCTAAGGGATGTCCAGACATACGGGTAGAGTGAGAGCCAGGGATGCATGATATTACATATGGGTGCCTTTGTAGAAGGTGAGCTGTACCCGTCATGGATGCAATTTTTCCAAGCCCTTTCTTGCCTTTATTCTTTTCTTTATTTGCTTTTTCTTCTTCTTTTTTCTTTTTATTCAAGGGCTAATCAGAGGACACTGCCTTGGCGTGGTGACCAGAGCTAACAATGTTACCCACAAGTACTTTCACAAAGATGATAAGGCTGGCTCGTGATGAGACCCCTTTTCCCTTGGCCATGCAACCAAAGGTCACTGCCCTGGCGTGGTAACCAGATGGTGGCGATGTCATGCTGTTAGGTACCCATGAACATAATAGGTTGGCTCGTGATGAGACCCCCTATCCTCTTGACTAGGTCTTGTTTGTTATTTTTTCGGGTCCCTCTTGTTTTTTGTTGAGAGGCCTTTTATTGCCTTCTCGGGGATCCCTGGGCGAAGCATCTCGAGGTTTTATTCCTAGGCTTTTATCTTTTACCAGCTGCTTTTACCTTCCGGGCCTTCAGCCCCTTCTTCCCACGAGATAAGGTGCAACCCCACAAACAGATCATCCTAATGCCCAGACAAGGGGAATGGGACAGATGAGCGGGAGATAAGATGGAAAAGTGGTGATATGATGGGAGTGGACGATGGCTCTTCAGAAATCCCCCCGGTGGCAAACCAAAACCCATGGGTACAGGCTTGCTAGGACACCCTGTCAATCCCCCCAATCATGGTCAAGTGGGTTAATGTAAGATCCAAGCAGTCGTCAAAGATAAAAGGAGTCAAATGCATATATCGAAAGGTTATAATGATCAAAAGTGACACATACCATGATACTTGGACCAATTACCTCATGGAGCAAGAGCCTTCTCCGATACAAGACCAAGTTGATGGTGATGGATGCTGCTGCTGCTGACAAGACGAATCTGACGAAAGAAGAAAAGGATGGGCCCTCCAGGGCCATGCTCAGGTCAATTCTGCTCTCGGTACTCCATGTCTAGGACCTGTGGGCCTCGAGACATGATCTCCTAGTTATCCCTAGAAATCGGGGATAACAATGGCTTTTATCTTTATTCTTTATTGTTTTTTCTTTCAAGAAACTATTCAGGGGACACTGTCCTGGCGTGGTGACCAGTGGTGGCAATGTTACCCACAAGCATTTCACAAAAATGATAAGGCTGGCTCGTGATGAGACCCCCTTTCTCTTGGCTATGACACCAAGAGCCACTACCTTGGTGTGGTGACCAGCTGCTAGTAGTGAGATCATACCGCTAGATGCCCATGGACCTAATAGGTTGGCTCGTGATGAGAGCCCCTATCCTCTAACCAGGTCTTGTTTTATTATTTTTATGGGTAAGCTAGTCAGAGGACACTGCCCTGGAGTGGTGACTAATGGTGGCAATGTTACCCACAAGCATTTCACGGAAACGAGAAGGTTGGCTCATGATGAGACCCCTTTCTCTTAGCTATGCCACCAAGAGCCACTACCCTGGCGTGGTGACCAGCTGCAAGTAGTGTCATACCGCTAGATGGCCATGGACCTAATAGGCTAGCTCGTGATGAGACCCCCTGTAATGATCCCAAACCATTATGCCAGGATCATCATGGTTTTGGTGTCTTTTAAAACTTTTTCTAGTTGTGGTATTTCGTCAAACACTTTGATGATCTACTTCTTTACATGTGTTACTTGCAGAATGGCCTCTTGATTTTGGCCTTAGGGTTTACTGATGTGTTTATATGTGTGTTGCAGCAAATAACAAAAAGATATAACCATGGAACATACCTCAACCATATGCAATATGATAGACAAGCCAAAACATCTCAAATCTTCTTTTATTCATGAAATAGAGAAACCTACTACAATGAAGACGTCGATGTNTAAAACTTTTTCTAGTTGTGGTATTTCGTCAAACACTTTGATGATCTACTTCTTTACATGTGTTACTTGCAGAATGGCCTCTTGATTTCGGCCTTAGGGTTTACTGATGTGTTTATATGTGTGTTGCAGCAAATAACAAAAAGATATAACCATGGAACATACCTCAACCATATGCAATATGATAGACAAGCCAAAACATCTCAAATCTTCTTTTATTCATGAAATAGAGAAACCTACTACAATGAAGACGTCGATGTGGAATGCTCAACAGATGGCTAAGAAGATAGACAATAGAGTTGCTACAAAATGCTCCAATAGAAGACTACAATAAGCCTCCAAAGGCTGGATATACAATGAAGACTGAATACGAGTAGATCTGGGCCGTTAGAATGCTAAACCCCCAAGCTGGAAGGTGCCACACCCTGCTGGATAACTGAAGCTCCTCAACAATTCGGCCCTGCTGCCAAATGTGTCCAATCACCCCGAGAAGGATGCCAAACAGTCGATTGGGTGATGGCAAGAACAACCCAAGTGCCCGAATCTCCAAGATCCCTCTCAAACCATATGGATCTGAACCTCCTCCAATGAATGATGCACCCTCCTGGATGGATGAAACCCTAATAATTCGGCCTCTCTCCTAGAGACCTCCAACAGCTCCACCAATCCACTAGAATGATAGATTGGGGCACGACAATGAAAACCCAAGTGCTCAACTAGGCCAAATATCGGCTAGATCCTTAGATCTAGCTACCCTCCAAATAATGGTGAGCCCTCCTCTTGGGAAATCGTCCCACTGTCAATACAAATGAATCCTCCACTGAAGTGCCTCCGGAAACAACCAAGAATGGTGCTAAGACACTTGCAAGAGAAACCCAACACTTGGAATTCCCAAAATCGCCTCTCCTCAGCTAGGACGAATCCTCCCTCAATGAATGGTGCACCCCTCTTGTTGGAAACACTAGTTGGTGCGCCCTCTCTCTCTCTGCCCCTGCAACTGATGTAGAATCCTCCTGCAACTGAGTAGATCTGGAACTAGAATGGTGTGGGAGAGTATTGCATCTCCGAAACCAAGCTTGGGACAAGCTAGGTGGAATCTTTCACCACCGAATCGTCCTCTAGGGTTTGTTAAGTCAAAACCCTCAAAACCCCCAATGCTGGGCTCACTAGCTAAAAGCTAAATATCAAAATATGATCATACATGAATAATGAGTAGAGGCCCTGAAATTTCCTTTATACTTTTTTCTCTCCTTATCCCTCCAAAGTGACTTTCATTTTATTAATATTTAATTAATTAAAATCACTTTAATTAATTAATTAATTAACCTTTTTACCTTTGAAAAACACCTTATCTCTCCTTGTGGCTTCCCTGACCACTAAAAGTCACTTCTCACCATCCCATCCTGTAGTGTTGCTTCTCCCGATTCCAATGAGCTATTACACTGAGAGGTTCCTCCAAGTAATGTGCCCAAAATGACCTCTTCAGTGAATTCAATTAGCTTATAGCTCAAAATAGTCAAAATCATGGAAATCGTCGGAATACAACGGAACCAAAGCCAACATGTGCGGAATGGCTCATAATGATGGAATATGATGAGAAATGCAAGCTGGACCCTACAATGCCTCTCAATAACCCCTGTACTCGCTATAACCTCCATCTGGCTACTCTGGTCATCATAAACCTCTACACTGTGATGATGTCCCAAAGTGGGGACATTACACCCCCTACCCCCTAACTAGGTCTTGTTTTAATATTTCTTATGGGTCCCTCTGTTTCTTGTTGAGAATCTTTTTATTTCTTTCTCGGGGATCCCTGGGCGAAGCATCTCGAGGTTTCATTTTTAGGCTTTTATCTCTTGCCAGCTGCTTGTACCCTCCAGGCCTTTAGCCCATTCTTCCCACAAGGTAAGGTACAACCCCTAAATATCTGGCCAACCCAATGCCCAGACCAGTGTAATGTTATGGATGAGCAGGAAAACGATGGAAAGTGGTAAGTATAGTGGGAGCGAACGATGGCTTCTCATGAATCCCCCGAGTGGCAACTCAAAACCTATGGGCACAAGCTTACTAGGGCATCCTGTCATTCCCCCTAGATATGGTCAAGTGGATAAGCATATGATCCAAGCACCCGTTAGAAACAAAAAGAATCAAATGCACATATTCAAAGGTTTTGAGGATCAAAGTGACACATACCATGATACCCGGACTCATTACCTCATGGAGCAAGATCCACTTCTGCTACAGGACCAAGCCGAGGTGATGGATGTTGTTGTTGCTGACAAAGTGGAGGCGCTGAATGAAGAAAAGATGGGCCCTCCAGGGCCATGCTCAAGTCGATCTGGCTCTCGGTACTCCATGTCTAGGAACTATGGGCCTCAAAACATAATCTCCTTAGTTATCCCTAAAATGGGGGATAACAGGTCTCATCATGAGCCAACCTATTATGACCATGGGCATGTAGCGGTATGACACTACCACCTATCTGGTCACCAAACTAGGGTAGTGGCTCTTGGGGGCATAGCCAAGAGAAAGGGGGTCTCATCACGAGCCAGCCTTCTCATCTCCGTGAAATGTTTGTGGATAACGTTGTCACCTCTGGTCACAAAGCCAGGACAATGTTCCTCAACTCTTCCCTTGAAGCACAAAAGAAAAAGATCAAAGGATGATAAAGCTAAGAGTAAAAGGCAGTAAGTGGGCTAGGAAACAATGGCATCTATGAGAAGGTGCAGCTCGCCCTCTACAAAGGCACCCACAGGTAAGGCTTACATTTCCCTGTTATCACTGTACCCCATGCCACCTCATACACTTGCATGACCTGGAATGGCTCCCACCTGGGAAACACCCCAAACTTAAGGAAGATTGGCCCAATAGGACACCCTGAGACCTTCTCCAAACTAACTTGTCAAATTGCATAACGTCTTTGAGCATTTGTCTGGGTAAAGGGGGGTTTGATGCACATGTTTGGGTAATTTAATTATTCGATGTGATTTACATGTTATGATCCCTGTGACTTATGAACCCCTGGAGGGCGTACTTGTTGTTGTTGCAAGACTTTGCCCAGTGGACAGGTACACATGGGGGAATGATTAGCTCGAACCTTCATGGGGCTAAAAATCCCACAGATGGATGTTGTAACCCCAACCAGGGGCAAGAAGACATCATAGATTTGCACCAGGAAGAAATAAGGACATTTCCTTTGGAGACACCCTAGCAGGCCTAGACCCAAGGGGATCTTGCTCTTTCACCTGGACATTGACCTTTGAGAGCCCATGATGTCACCATTATGACCTTGGACGTCATCCAGAGCTAGGGTTTACATTTTGAGGGCCATTGTGTGTTGGTTGGCACGTGTGGGCATCATCCAGGGCATTTGGAGGCCAAATGTTCTGCATATCGAGCCCAACGTTCCACCTTAGGGCCTCAACGTCACACTAGAAGGGCATGACGTCACCCTTGGAGATGATTTATTTTATTTATGTAAAAAACTGGATTTTGATGTAATTTGGCCAGGTAGGCCTTTATTTGACCTAAAATTAATTAAAGGTCATTGGTTTTGTATAAATAGAGAGAGTACTCTCATTTTTTCATCATCACTCATCACAAAAGAAGTATGGTCTGAAATTTGCACCCTATTTGGAAGTTATTGGCTGAAATAGGGAGGCGCACTTGTCTTGGAGGCTAAAATTTGCAACTTGGATCATTTCTTGGTGAAGTTACTTGGCAATCTAGGGTTTTATTGCTTGATTATTCTTGGTGAAGTAAGTAAATCTACAATTTTTATTTCATTTTGATTGGTTATGGTATATTTGCTTATTCATGTTAAAGATTATGAAATTGCTTGCTTGACAAACCCTAGGAGTAAAGGACTTAAGTTACTACTTCTTTGCTCTCCATTTGCTAGACTTTACAAAGGTGATTTGACTTAGATAAAACTTCTAAAGCCCTAAACTACTAGCACTTTAGAAGCCATTGTCTAGTTATTGTTGCTCTTAATATCCTTCAACGGTCTAAAGAGGAGGAAGGCGCTAGGGCCTAGAAGTGCCTACTCTCTAGTAGCTCACCCCTTAAAGTTTGGATCCTGGAAGACTTAATGTGCTAACTCTTCTAAGATCCATTCTTCACTTAGACAAGTATAATCATTGTTGTTACTACTTCCAAGTGAAAGCCGTCACCTATTGACTCCATTACCCCCTAAAGGCACTAGTCCACTTGCTTTCGCGAATGATTGATCAAACAAACACTCAAACTCTCTTCCTTGAAGCTTTTGCTAACTTCTACTAACCCTAAACTAGACTAATTCACTAGTTAACTTGTTGTTGTTGCAAATCACTGCTACAGCCATACTAATCTACACTAATTTGTTGCATACACCTACATAACTTGTACCTAACTCACTCAAAAATTGCTTGTGATAATTGTCAAACAATCTACTAGATAAATGCTAACTTTACATAATGTTTCCATGCAATTCTAAGCACAAAGACTTGTTGTTGTTACAAAAGATTGCTACAGCCATCTACCTGCAGTAAATTCTCTGAAAAATTGACATTTAATGCCAGCCAAACATTGTCAAAATTGCTTGTGACAATTGATCATTATTCTGCCTAGTTAAAGCTACCTTTTCTTGTCTTTTTCAAGCAATTCCAAGGCATATTTTTTAGCAATTGTTATAAAATACTTATTGTTGTTGTAAACTATTATATTGCTGCAATTTTATATCAGCTAGCTTATTTTTCAAAGGTTCATGGTCTTATGAAGCACTAACATCATTTTTGTACTTGAAAGTTGTCATATTTTCTTTGTTGTCTTGTTCTAGGCAGGTATACTTCATTTTTACTATTGCTTCATCCCTTAAAGACCTAAAGAACCTTTTGAATTGAGTGACCAGTGAGAGGGAGGTATTCTTGCATCATTGCCTTAGTCTTATCAGCCCTTTAGGTCATTGGGGGTGTCTCCCTTCGGGTAATCTTGATATACTTCTAAACAGAAACGAGTTTCCTATTAAGGTGGCAGTGATAGGTCACCCCCTTGTTACGTCAATCTTGCATCACTTGCCTTGGGCTTTGGGCAAGTACAGATTGTGCGGTAACAACAGCAATGCACATGGGTGAGATGGTTGCACATGGTTGAGTATTGTTACAACACAACTTACCACATGCCTATCAAGATGTCTCCGTTTAAATCATTGTATGGATACGATGCACCCTCTTTTGTGGAGACTATGTTTGGGGATAGAAGGGTCTCGAGAACCAAAGAGTGGGTTGAGGAGAGTCAGAGGATTCTACGGGTGGTAAAGGAGAACTTACAAGCAGCTCAGAATCAACAAAAGATCTATGCAAACAGGAAGAGTATAGAGCGTAATTTTGAGGTAGGGGACTTGGTTTTTCTACAATTACAGTCGTACAGACAGTCTTCCTTGAAAAGAAGCGGGCTCGAGAAGCTGAAGCCTAGGTTCTCTAGACCATACAGAGTCAGTAGGAAGGTAGGCGAAGTGGCCTATGAGCTAGAGTTGTTGGAGGGTAGTAAGATTCACAACGTGTTCCACGTTTCTTTCCTTAAAAAGGCAGTGGGACAACGTGTTAGCATTTCAAAGGAGTTGTGCACTTTGGATGAGGAGGGTCAGTTGGAGCTAGTACCGAAGGAGGTGCTAGAGCAGAGAGAGCGCAGATTAAGGAACAGGGTCATCAAGGAGTGCTTTGTCAGATGGAGGGGACTTCTAGTGGAGGATGCCACATGGGAGGTGTTATCCACCAGTTTGTACAAGCTGGATTTCCTGAAGAGCCGCCAAAGAATGAGCAATCAGTGCTCATATGACAGAGTTCAGAGTTCAGCCGGTCTTGTGAAAGACCCATTTTTTCCGCATTTCCACTATTGTAATAAATGTCCTGAGTATGAGATATTGTAAAAGGCTATTGGCCACCTAAGACCTAGGAGTGAGCATGTACTCTGGAGTGTTTTTTTTACTTGTTAATTATTTTTTCTGCTTKCCTTAGTGAGCGATTAAATAATTTTTAAGTTTTTTCACTCAGAAGACTAGCTCCAGAACCGGAGTATGTGTTGGCGATCAAGTCTTGGCATGGAAAATCCAATGTCTAGTGTCTAAATGTATATAAKCTCATACTAGGACATATTGATTGAGTCATTTGGAAATTGCGGCTAGGTTTRATAGGTTTTTTTTTAAGTTTTCAGTGAATTAATTAAATTCTCGCAAAAATGGAATTTATTAATTCTGAGTCAATAAATTGTAAAAATATGGCATAAAACATTGTTAGATGCCATATTTATAGTCGTTTTCCAGTCCAGAGTATCATGTAAACCCCTATTTCCCATCTTTCGAGACAAAAAAAAAGTGATTATCACTAAAAAATCTAAATTACTCGAAAATTACGGAAAACGGGTAATTAAATTAATCTCCTATTTTTTAGGAGAACTGGGGAACATGTTTAAAACATGTTTTTCTCCTGTCCCCAGTCAACTGGAAGCCTAGGTGAGTTAGCTAAAGGTGAGGTCAACTTAACTGAGGTGATGTGGACTTGGGGGAGATCCCAAAGTGGGGACTCGACCCCACATGCTTGAGTGGCGCACTTAGGGAGAGCAGTGCACATCCCAATGCTCACAACTCACCCTCACACTTCACTTCAGTCCCACTCACTCTCACTTCCAATCCACCTCACTCCACTCATCCTCACTTCACTCCATATCACTCCCTTTTCACCCTAGTTCACTCCCTCACCACTCCACACCTCCCCACTCTAACTCATGCGCATCTCCTCTTCAMAACCCATTCACTCACGCCTCAACCCTAACCCTAGCGCATCTCCCCTTTGGAAATATCACCTCAAATGCTATTTAAGCAGGGTTGGCCTCTCCTCAACCTAGTTCGMTTTGGGCAAGCATTTGTACTATTGTTGTAATCATTTTTSGAATAATAAAAGACTTTGGACCTATCTTTGGTGTGTGGACTCAAATGTGTGGATGCTTTGATCTAATGCAATTTTCTTCATGAGGTAATATGTATCTTATATTTCAGTTTTGTGATATTAAGTTGTAAGGCTTTGAAGGTATGCTATCATACAGTATAATAATATTAATCTAGTTTGATTTATCTTGTTTCTTCCTCATCTCATAGACTTTTACATTGCATGSTTTGTTTTCGGTTAAACTAACATGCAGGTTTGAGCTTTGTTGTGTAGGGAAGACMTTTAACAATTTTGTTGCARGATTGAAGTAGATAGTTRCARGTTCCTCAARCTTGGAGGATTGATAGGTTGTTTTTTTAACCRTCATTGTCCAAGAGATTCAAAGATCGAGCTCTCTCTTCTTCACATCAAAGAGAACCCCATAGCCCAAGTGTTCCAGGCTCAAGCGAAAACTCAAAATCTCGATAAAATTCTTTCCCCTATCTTTTTCTTTGATTTGCATGTTGCTTAGAATAATTCTAAACTTCATTTTAAACATCTAAAAGTTGCATGCATTGTTTTCTAGATCTAAGTTACAATTTGTTAATTTCAAAGAGTAGATCTAGTCAAGTTTTAAGCAAATTTTTGGTCTTTTTCACCTAGAACTTAGATCAAAGTTATTGCTTGGTTTTAATTTCTTTATCAAGCTATTTAGAGGTTTTATGTTTGTTGTTTTAAAACAGCAGACAGAAGTCCCTAAAAGAGCCTAGTTTAGGTTTGTTTTAAGTGTCAAAAGTCCCAAAAAAATGTCGTTTTTTGCCTTAGAATTTTCCCCAAAAAATTGATAATTTTTTTTTATTGTTTAGAATTTCTTTTCAGCATTTTCTAACTTCATTTGTTTGTTGTTTTCTTGCAACAGTAACAGGTTCAAGAGGAGATTCTACCAGTTTTGGGAAAAATCAAGGCCCCCGAGGCACCCTAGGGGGTTTTAACTTCGTCAAACGAAGTTTTCCTTTTTTCTTTCTTGTATTTCTCTAAAACGATCCAATTATAAGGATCCCTTTCTTTCTAAAGAGCTAAAAGCTCAAAGAGAACATTGGTTCTTTGTTGTAATAGTGTAATAAAAGCGGTTCCTTTGTGCCCAGTTTCTCCATCTCCATTAGGGGGATTTGTGTAGTTGGTTTGGTTTCTTTTCTTTTGATTGATGCATGCTTAAAATCTATTAATCAAACACACAAGTCAAGTACATCGGACACACTACAAAGTTCAAACACTCTTATTTGCATGCATGTTAAGTAAATCTCAAATCTTTCATGCATGCTTAGTTAGTTTTGCTTCAAGACTTTTTTTTTTTCAATAATCTTGCAACAGTGTTAAATTTCTAAAAGTATCTTGTAAATCTTTTTCTCAACTACAAAGCAGGGTATTTATATCTAATTGTTGTAAATCTATATCTTTCATTTTTCAAGTGTTTGTACAAGTATTTCAGTTACAAAGCAGGGTGTGTGTTGTATCTCTTTCAAGCATTTATCAAGTAATTGAACCTTGCTAGCTTAATAGGACAATCTTTGAAGTTGTTAGTTCACTGGGAGGAAAATGTCTAAAAGTGACCTGTGAAGTAAGACGGATTATCCGTGTTGTACATCCAGCACTTTTGGTGAGTTTACTGGTGAGACCAATTGGGTTTCGATAAACTCTCAGCAAGTCCAAGCAAAGAGCTAGCCTCCCAAGGGGCCAAACATTCTTCACTAATTAAACACAAAATTTACCTTAATAAAATCTTCGATCTACACTGCCCACAACTCCCTTTAAGGCATTGGTTAAAAAGTATAACTATTTATCTTATGTGAGCAGTTACACGTATGCATCTTGTCTAACTTTATTTTATGCTCTTAAGTCTTGCGGCTATTGTATCCTTTGATTTATGAATGTTTTATAAGCAAAGTACTTTATGATGATGATAAATGCTAAGTGTTAAATGATCTAATTTTATTTCAAGCAATAAACACCTAGACTTAAGTGCTTTTTACTTTCTTAGTTACAAAGCCTTAGATTTATTTTTCATAGGGACTACCCCCCTTGGCTTCGCTAGGAGTTGGCCTAGACGGAGGAGTTGAGGATCATGGGACAGCACCTTGACTCGAGACTTGCTCCCAAGGACACACCAAGTGGATTGAAGGTTTCTTCCATGTTACCCCAGGTGTGTATAAGGACGACAATAGGAGGGAGAGCATATATTGCAGCACCCAGGATTGATGTTGCTTGAGGACAAGCAATCTCGGGAAGGGAGGACTATGATGTCCCGTTCCCAAGAATAGGCCAACAGGGAGTGACTTAGTAGTCTATCCATTCCCGTAGACTTTAATCAGGCACAAACAGGGAACAAAGAGAGAAATAAGGGTGAATAAATGGCTAAACGATGAATTAAGCCAAAAATCATAGGAAAAGTCACTTAAGCCAAAGTCAACGGAAAAATAGAAGAAGAAGAAAAAGTTGTTGAGGGGGGACTTAATTAATTAATCATTCGACTTAGGAGGAAAAGCACCCAGCTTAAGTGATGTCAACGGAGAATTAGATCGGGGAAGGTATAAGAAGAGGAATTCGACCTAATTCCTCATTATGTTATGATTTTGAGTTGAGAATAGGTTCGAGAGGAGGAAGTCGACCTCTTAGTTGTTTTTTGGATTTATGGAGGAAACCACCACTCAGATCGGTTTCGGTGTTGGAAGACACACCCTAGCCTATCGGAGATACCATCCAGGTATTTCACCGTGCTAGATCAAGAGTATACAGACCCAGTTCACAAATTGTGCAGTGCAGCCAGTGAGGGTGCAAGGGTTAGAGAGAGTTTGGTGTAGCTGGACGAGACCAGGGCATATCTCATTAGTTCCTTCTAACCCAGTTGGGAGGAGGCCATGGCTTTTCTTTTGAGCCATCAATCATCAGATTTTGATGGTGGAATCTGCCAGGGTGCACCAGACATCCAGGAAGTCCGCATCTCTTGAGGAAGGACATTTGCGTTTCTAGGGATCTTTCCGGATCAAATCCGGGAAAACCCTTTCGACCCAGTACAAAGGAGGCTAGGGTGCACATTTTGAGACAGACATCAATGGATTCCGTCAGTGGAATCATCAGGGCGCATTGCCAGAGCCCAGGAGGTGTGCAACCCCCCAGCGGATATCATCTAGGGTTCATCCAGTGCTTTAGTGAGACGATCTTCAGTCCGATAGATATCAGGGGGAGCCTAGAGGCAAGGGCGCACAATTTGAGACAGTTTTCAGGTTGATCAGTTGAGCATAGCCACCAGGGCGAGTATATCCTTCATTTGCAGCAGTTGTCGTGACTTTCCAAAGTTGCATGTTGTCGATTTATCTGTGCATGTGCAGATCTATTCATATCTTCTAATCACTGGTATTTTATATTAGTTGCATTGTATTCCAGTGATAATCCATGAGATCTAGCTGATGATTAGTTCTCTACTTTCAGCATATTAGTTGTATTTCCTGCTTTTTCCATATAATACATGCTATTGAGTTGTGTTGGTTCCTTATTTCGCATGCATCATGTATACTGCTCAAACCTTTATTTATATGACACACACATGCGAAAATCACCAAGCATGTTAAACAAGTAACTAAAACGCATCCAACAACCCCCAGAGTATCAAATCCAAGAGTCTAAACACTAGTTCAGCAGTTCATATCCAGATCCACCGGATTTGGGATATTTCAGAGGGCGCTTCCTCAATCTAGGTGAGAAACCACGTCAACAGTGAATAAAATACTCCCAAGAAGGAGCACTCCACTATTATGCATTTGATGATTATTTTGTCAATCTGCATTTGAATGGTTTATATTCTGTAGAACACAAGTTATATTTAATGCCTGCCGTGTTCAGTTTCACTTTATAAACTGAGTGCACATTAGAAGCATGAGGACCTGTATGTTCATTGTGGGCATGTTTTGTCAATATTAAGAAAATTATTTTGGAGCAGTTTGAAAGAAGAACCTTGCCCTAGTAAAGGATCAAGGACCCCAACAGAAGGTTTGACTTATGATTCCTGGTTTTGGGGTTACATCTTCTATACACTGGTTCAYAAATATTGTGTTGTATCCTTCAATGTGCAGGGTAATAACAGAAGTGTTGATATTGATAAATCTGAGTTTAGCTAGCATGCAAAGAGCTGGCCAGAGCTGTCCCTATAATATGAGGTAGTTGGGCAGTTATTGAAATTGAGKTCCATTAGTTTTGATTTGAGAATGGTTATTTTGGCATGCATATCTATGTACAGTCACTGGTCATACACAGTAGAAGAAAATTTGCAGACATTCCATCATACTGAGTGCCCTATTTCACACTCTGAAAGTAAACAAGAAAACAAATCAAAGTAAAACTTACATTTGGAGAATTGCGGCGTGTTGAAGCTGTTATCAAGGAAATGCCACCAGCATTGTCATAGACAGGTGGCTTCCATTCAGCCAGAACTGCAATTTCAACAATCCAAATCACAGCTAAAAAATATTGAACCTTGTGAATTTTCCTCTTATCTTGAAGAGTCTTTGCAGTCCACATTGAGAAGACTGATGTTGACATGTATATTAGGCGGAAAAAGCTATTGTAATAAAATCTCTCTAGACAGTTGATTCCAGGTAATGGATTAAGTGGTCATACTTCGCACTTGATACATTCACAAAAAATGTATGATTAATTTTTCTATACTGTATTTTCTGTGTCTAAATAAGGAAGCTTAGAGAATTCAACATTTTCTATTTGTCAGTCAAGCAAATCTAGAATTTATTTTATAAGCCTCTCAGTTCATTTCTTTTCAATATTAACCATTTTTTTCCAGGAAAACAGACTGTAGAAAAATTGTAAGAAGGTACAAAAGAGAATTTACTACAATAATTTCGTAAACACTGAAAATTGAATAAATATTTATGAAAACAGTTATCCTTTTTCATATATCTTTGAGCCCAAAATGCTCTTGATTCTGTCTAATGTTAACCACGTGGTGAGTAGTTCATCTTTTATGGTAACAAGAATTAGCAGAAATGTGAATTCAAATCATCACCTATCAAAGTACATCCATACAGATTGAATGCAGGGCTCATCCCTGAGGTCACCTGCATAATATATTCAAACTCAAAATGTCAGAGAAACTTAAAGAGTCGAGATTATAGCATCACTAAACAGTGCT
>JASDQU010712994.1:13076-27368 GCA_032191745.1 Picea mariana
AGGGAAAGCAACAACGCAAAAGGTTCTCAGAGCAAGCCTCTGGTGGCCTACTTTACATAAGGATGCTAAGCAATACTATAGAGCTTACGATGTATGTCAAAGAGTAGAAAAGCCTTCTAGAAGGGATGAGATGCCTTTGGCACCACAATTAACATTACAAGTATTCGAGAAGTGGGCCATTGACTTTGTGGGACCTATTAACCCATGAGGAAGGTGCACGGGAGATAGATACATTTTCATTGTGACAGAGTATTTGAACAGATGGGCAAAAGCAAGAGCAGTTAAGGAATGTAGTACAACCACAGTTGCGCAGTTCATCTTTGAGGATATTATAACTAGAATTGGATGCCCAAAGATCCTCATGAGTGNGAAGCTTTCAATAAGATATTAGAGACAACACTGACTAAGATTTGTAGTGTTAACAGAGATGATTGGGATTTAAGAATTCTAGCAGTATTATGGGCTTATAGAACTCCTTGCAAGAAGCTGACAACATAAACTCCATTTAAGTTGGTATATGGCTTGTAGGCAGTGGTACCTATGGAATATTTGGTTCCTAGCTTAAGAATTGCAACATTTACAGGTATGGATGACATCAACATTTTTCAAGATAGACTTGCACAGTTACTGGAACTAGAGGAAGACGGGTTCATTACAAGCTTTCATCAACAGGTACAGAAAGAAAGGGAGAAGGCTTATCGTGACAGACACATCAAGAGGAAGGCATTCAAGCAACGATATTTGGTATTGTTATACGACAACAAGTTCATGAAGCATCTAGGGAAGTTTAGGACACACTGGCTAGGGCCATTTGAAGTTGCATATGTTACAGAAGGGGGAGCTGCATAGTTGAAGACCCTTAATGGAGAATGGAAAGAAGGTTTGGTAAATGGGAGTCGATTGAAATTGTATTATGACAACTAGCTGCCTCACAGATCTCAATAAAAGCGTAAGGAAGAAGGGTCTAGGTACCAGGTGAAATTGAAACTGGGTACCAGACACCGAAAAGATAGTCTACACAAGAAAGGGAGGCACCGAGCAGAAAGCACAAGCTGCTTCATGCAGTCTGCAGTCGAAGTAAAATAGAAGGCTTAGTCTTGCAGTGACTTGGGATGAGTCACATGTGAGTGTTGGGGGCATGTTGGCCCTTGGTTACAAAAGGAATCGAAGATTAGGGAATAAAGGCAAAGCACGAACTGCTCGGAAGGAACATAAACCAAGGAAGGGTCGAAGTGGGAAAATAAGTAGAAACGAAGGAGAAAAGAAAGGAAAATCTAGTCGTTGGAAGAGAAGATCGAGGAAGATAAAGCAGTAAGGAAATTGGATCGTGGACAACTCAGAAAGAGAAAGAAGACATCAACGAGTGCTTTGGAGCACCTCGTGGAAAAGAAGGAAAGACGGGCTGGCAAATCCCTTAAAGCACGGGTCAAGTGGACCTAGGGTTTTTGGCACCTAGGGTTTTGGATCTAGGGTTTTGATACCCAGACTGTGGTCATGTTATGTATAAATAAATGTCTAGGAGAGTCGAGGGGGGTTTTCTCGATAATTGATTGTTAGTCACTGTTATTACTATTGTTGAGAACGATATTGAGTCTGTATTGTAATATCATCAGTTGGGTGCGAAGATCAACCTTGCAGCTGGGTGTGCAGGGAGGGAAGAGATGAAGAGAGAGAGAGAGAGAAATCTACAGCTAAGTGCATAGATAGAACTGTATGTTTCCACATAATATATCAAGAAACACAGTTATGTGGACATAGCCCTAGGGAGAGGGTGAACCACATATATCTTGTTGTTCTTTGTGATTGATGTTGTGTTATTAACCATCTGATATATTGTTATTGCATTATTGTGTTAGATCATAGATATAACCTGTGAAGTAAGCTTAGGAAGGGTAAGGAATATCTATATTGTTGTGTGTTGTTGTCTTGGATCCACTTTGCATTTCCTCTGGTTGTAGACACCTGTGTCCTGCAACCCCCAATTGCTACTTCGGGTGAGACTACATCTGCCTCGTAGGTGTTGACGAAAGGGCCAGTAGTTAGGGTTTGTTGGTGCATTGTTAGAGTTGAACCCTGGTTCTGCCCCTGTGCCAACATTTTGCGTGGTGAAAAAAAATAGACTCCTTAAAAAGGTTGAATTTTTTTACATATTAACTCACTTCAAGAACTAAAAGCTAACTCTAGTTGCACTCAATTTTTTTATAGAGCCATACTAGAGACATACTAATTACACTTAAAGTGCCCTCCAATCACACTTTTATATTACATGTATGTAGCCTAAGTGACTCTCTCTCCTTCATGGATATTTGAACAACATTCAGTGTATGTGCAAACTTGTAGAGTAAGGAATTGGTATTATTGGATCCCTAAATATATGCTTCCATGCATTGGTCCCCAACAAGTAGAATACACTGCAGAAATACAAGAAAGTATGCCATGCTAATCAACAACATATCCATAAAATCTAACAAGGGAATTAACCCATAATTTTTCATTACTAGATCATGCAACTCTTGTAGTGGATTGTTGTATACAAAATATTTAAAATAGCATTAAAAATTAGCATACACACAATCTACACATGATGTGAACATGGAGCACAACACCCATAGAGATAATATATACGAGTTACTAATGCAGGAGCATCGCTCCACCTCAACATGCGCTAGCTAGATTTCACGCATGGTGTGCATTCAAGAAAGGAGAGGCATCATTCACTCATTTTTGACTCAAGAATCCAAGATGAGATCCAGGCATTTATTGAAGACAAGCTGGAAGGATAAAAATCGTGCTTTCACACAAGATGGAGATAAGGTCGCCATTAATAGGCTGACAGAAAATGGATCTGCATCAGATTTGGACCAGATAGCCATCGTTGTAATTTTCCCTTTCGATAAGCATTAGGGATGGTGATTTGACACCATTTGTTAGCTTGCGAGGGAAGCTCGTAGAGCCCCTCTTGTATAAATCTTTGAAATTGTTGCCAAGGTTAGGTTGGTCGAGTTGTAGGGAGAGAAACACAGAGAGTCGAGACTCGGTTGTAGCTCGGACTCTGCCATTGTAATTTGGCATTCCACCATTAATAAAAAATGAAAGTTTTTCCTATTTTACATTTATGTTCAATGAATGTTGTGTTATGAATGTCTTTTACATGTTTGTGAATTGTAGATGAATTTTATAAATCGTCTGGAGGGATAGAGAGATTGTTTTCTATCTGAGAGTGTGTTAAGTTAAGACTGGTTCTCTAGGATAAGTGAAAGGAGTGCGCGACAAAGAGAGGAAACTCTGTAAGCCGATGCAAGGGGTGCGTTTTTGAACTCAGTGGATTTAGAAGAGAAGTTGCTAGGAGGGCATACCAGATTAATTTACGGACTCATGGAGAAATTTCAAGGCGGTTAAGTCCCTTGAAAATAAATACTGTGTGGAGAGAAGCATAGTCCAGGGTTACTGAACCCTCTGGAATACTCTGCCAGGAGGGCATAGAGCTTGCGTGAGCATACCCAGGAGAAACACAGCGGAAGTAAAAAGGGCCTGTGTCAAGTCAAATCGGTTCCATCGAGAGCCCAAAGAGTCATCTGACTTGACGAATTGAATGATCCTATACCAGGAGGTCATGTCGGCCCAAAGGAGGGAAGGGGGGTTGTCACCATGAGTGGTATCAGAGCCATGTTTTGTCTACAGATCATAGGCAAGGGAGATATCAGAACCTGAGTTCGCTTGAAGAACAATAGGTGAAGGGGGAGACATAGGAGATAGTCTGATACTAGAGTGGTATCAAAGCTCAGTTTTGTCTGTAGATTTCAGGTGGAGGAGAAGATGAGCATTCTCTCAGTTGTAGGGTGAGCAACAGACTTTCCAGGAGGGCAGGAAGATAGTGAAGATGGCCACTGACGGTCATAAACATGGGCGAGGAGAATTCCAGTCATAGAAGATCAAGGCAGAGATGGACAAGTAGCTCAGTGAAATCCAAGCACAGATGGAGAAACTTGCATTCAGGATGCAACATGATTCAAAGGTACAGTGGAGGTATGAATTTCCTTTGAAGAGGACAACCATATGGCCTATTCAGAATTTGTTGGCCAGGAGGCAACAACAAATGTTAAAGAGGTGGTTGAGGCATGCTGAAAACTTCATTCATAAGGGAAATATATCTCGCAAGGATCTTGCAAGTTGCCAGGTGAACAATGAGAGCGGATCAGTGGATCTCATAAAATTCTAGGTGGGCATAAGAGACATCCCAGATTGCCAAGTGGGAAAGGGAGAAGAGATGAGCTCAGCTGAGATTTCATTTATAGATGAAGAGGAGGCAGGAGAGAAACCTCACTCAGATGAAGATTCACGCGGAGTTGTGAGCGATGTGAATGAAGATGATGAGAAGTTCCAAACTTCCATCATAGAGAAGGAGGATCATAAGACTGTTTTGATCATTAGAGGAGCTGAGATATTCCTACCAAGCGTCTGAGGAGAGGCTAGCACAAATGTTGTAAAGGCGACAGGAAGACAACTAGTAGAGACTGTCATGGAAGAAAAGGAATAGATATCGATGTCTGTCCCAACAAGAGAACTCCTAGTTGAGTTATTTACTCAGTGGGAATTGGAGTTAAAGGAACTAGAGGATTGGTTGGGAAATATAGAACTAGAAGGTGGCTACCAGGAGATAGCCATGCTGGGGAAGATACACCAACATGAGTTGCAGTTGGTAGGAGATGGAACTGAACTAGCCGAAGAACCAAGAGAGGTCAGAGCTGAGCAGAAGTCCTATGATGAGACATTTGTAGGAGGGATGAAGACTGCAACAGAATGGAAAGCTAAGGCCACAAAGGAAGAACATTTCTTGGGAAGTTGGTGTGATTTTCCCTTTGACAAGGAGTGAGTGCAGCGAGCTAGTCTGCAACAGAAGAACCAGCCAGGGGAGCAGCTGGATAAGGTGATCGAGGAGATCAGGGAGATGATGTTGAGGTCAGCAACAAAATCGGTCAACACGAGGAAGTTGGATGACAGAATACCTGCATGAGCAGCGAGGATGATGCAGGAGCAGAAGCAGTGACGAAGCAGAGGAGGCGAGAGATAGCTCCAGGAGAAAGTTTGGGATCCAGGTGGATTTTAGCCACGTTGGAAAGCTCATGAGCATGAGCTCATGAGTTTTTTCGCTATGGAGTATGATGCAGGAGTATCGCTCCACCTCAGCACGTGCTAGCTAGATTTCACGCATGGTGCGCATTTAAGGAAGGAGAGGTGTCGTCCTCTCATTTTTTCCTCGAGAATCCAAGACGAGATCCAGGCATTTATTGAAGACAAGATGGAAGGAGAAAAATCATGCTTTCGCACATGCTAGAGATAAGGTCGCCATTAATAGGTTGATGACAAATGGATCTGCATCCAATTTGGAGTATATAAACATCGTTGTAATTTGCCCTTTCGATAAGCATTAGGGATGGTGATTCGACACCATTTGTTAGCTTGTGAGGGAAGCTCGTAGAGCCCCTCTTGTATAAATCTTTGAAATTTTTGCCAAGGTTAGGTTGGTCGGGTTGTAGGGAGAGAAACACAAAGTGTCAAGACTCAGTTGTAGCTTGGACTCCACTATTGTAATTTGGCATTCCACCATTAATAGAAAATGATAGTTTTTCCTGTTTTACATTTCTGTTCAATGGATGTTGTGTTATGAATGTCTTTTACATGTTTGTCAATTGTAGATGAATTTTAGAAATCGTCTGCAGGGATGGAGATATTGGTTTCTATCTAAGAGTGTGTTAAGTTAAGTCTGGTTCTCTAGGTTAAGTGCAAGGAGTGCACGACAGAGAGAGGAAACTCAAGGAGATTGTTATACTTCATGGCTTTCCTAAGAAAATCATATCAGATAGGGCATTTGTTTTCACAAGAAGATTTTGGACTAGTTTTCATGCACCCCTTCAAACTCAGTTAAATTTTAGTAAAACTTATCATATGGAAACAAATGGTCAAATTGAAAGAGTGAATAAAGTCTTAGAATATATGCTCAGAATGTATGTGATGGATCAACAAACAAAGTGGGGAAAATATCTTCCTGTAGTGGAATTTTCTTACAATAATAGTTATCATCGCTCTCTCAGTATGGCACCTTATGAGTTGTTATATGGAAGACCTTGTAGAACACCCCTAAGTTGGGTTAGGCTAGAAGATAAAATATTGTTGGGACCTAATATGATTCAGGAAATGGAAGAGCATGTATCTCATATAAGGAAAATATTGAAGGATACACATGCTAGAAAGAAGATCTATGTTGATATGCATAAAACGAACCATAGTTTTGAAGAGGGGGAATTTGTTTTTCTTCGAGTAAAACCTCAGAAAATATCCATTAGATTTGGAAAGGGATCTAAACTGTCTCCTCATTTTGTTGGTCCATTTGAGATATTAGAAAATATTGGACCTATGGCATACCATCTTGCTCTACTACCATTTCTTCAACATATGCATGATGTGTTTCATGTTTCAGTATTTCATAAATATGTTCACGATCCTTCTCATATTTTAGATTGGCATCATTTTCAGGTAATGGACAAGGGGGTTCTAAAGGAAGAACTAATTTGTATATTGGACCATCATACTCAATAGCTTAGGTGCCACACGGTGGACCGGGTAAAGGTCAAATGGGACCTGTATAGTCCTAGTTCTGCTACTTGGGAGGACACATCTACTATGCGTACAAAATTTCCTTTTTTGTTTATTTAAACTTCAAGCCAAGTTTGGCTCAAGAGGGGGAGTAAGTAGTGTCCCATATCGGCTAGTATAGTTTTGTGACACCCAAATAGGGTGATTTTTAATGCGTGATATATGCTATACTTATATGTTATGGACCTATTTGGGTCACTTGACTTGTGAACACTAATATATATGCACATATTATATACATGATTGTATCTCTGCTTATGTGTGATCCAAATTATTTTGAGAATGAAATGAAGGTGGAAATATAATAAGGAAATACACAAAGATATTACAAGAAACACATAGATACAATAATAGATAATTTCTATTAATGAAAGAAATGTACAAAAACTATTAAAATATAGAGTGAATGAACTCGCTAGAATGGTGGCAACTTATCTTTGAGAAGACATGTGATGGCTACATTCATTTGCAAGAAGATGAAGTTTACAATGAGGCTACAAAGGATTTTTTAACATAAATCATAAATGAGAAAAACCTAAACATCCAAAACCCTAACCCCATGAGATAAAGTGCCAAAAGGTTTGTGGGCCCTGATGGGAGTAGTTAATACGTCAAGTTCCCGAGGGCATAACTTTTGCATACAATCTTCGTTTGGGGCACATGATAGGTCATTGGAAAGGTATAGAAGAGAAGAACACATTCCCACCAAGCCCATTAATCCTAAAACATCAAAAAATGATGTTTAGGGCCTCATAACAACCACATAAGTTTGGGACCCGAAAAACCATAGAAAAACTGCCAAGGTGGAAAACAATATTTCGAGTCAGTGGAATAGGTGGGTGGCCACCAATATCCACCTCGATCATTCCTCCCCCTTAGGAAGAAATGGTCTCTAGTGAATTAATTTCCCATATGTTACACATTATTTTCGTCGCCCCTATGACAGTTAATGATGTACACCTATCCTTTGTCTTTAGAAGGATCAATGGCATGAATCCTTGAAGAAAAATGAAGACACATTTTTCTAGAAAGATGAAAATTATCTTTTGATTTGTAAAAACCTTATAAAAAGTAATTGTCGCATGTTTCTCAGTGTTAAGGGTGCGGCGATTTAGAATAGTCACATGTTGCACGACAGTGGTCTACGACATCGTCACAGTTTGCTCAGTGTTAAGAGTGTGACGATTGCTCGTACGAAGAAAAGGAGAATCTTATCGATGCTTCTAGAACAAAATCTTCGAGGGTGAGTTGGACTTCAAAGGTTTGGATCTGAGTCACATCCCTGATCTCATGGGATCATCCTAACTTCCTCACCCTATCCTTTTCAGCTTATAAAAGGAGAGGAGTTCTCATGGGGAAAGCTAGTTTTTGAGTTGTTTTGGAGCTTGGTGAGCTTTGTGAAGAACTTTTGAGAATAACTAATGAGATATTAGTCTAGCCAAGAGTTTGGATTAGCTTCAACTATAGCTAATTCATATGAAGTGTTTGGGCCTATGTTGGATTTTAGCTTTGCTTTGTCAAGATAGATTGTGAGTGACTTTCAAATCTACAGTCTCAGAATCCGTGGAGCAGAAGTGTGCAGGAAGCAAGGAACTGTTGGGAGAAGCCTGACAACATCAAGGTAGTTGGTTGTATCTTTCTTCCACATTCTTTAATACATATATAATTTTTCTTGCCTATATGAATGCTATTTGTCCATATTGTATGATTCCTTGATCATGTACATAGTTTCATATTGAATAGGCTCTGTTATTCTTCTCTTCTTTCGCTTGGGTTTCTTTCAGATACTTCTCCATAAGACTTACAACAGAACTGGGATCACATTGGTGAGGTCAGATCTACAACATTTGAAATGTATGTTTTGGATCCTCTTCTTATTTGGTAACTGAAATCTAAGGAAAGTTTAGTATATTGTCTTGTTTTGTTCTAGTTTCGGGGTGAAACTAGGGAGTTCAGTTTGTGTCTGCACTTATCGATTTGTCTAATAACACCAGGGAAGATTTTTTTGAATTTGAACCTTAGTGAGATGCTTTATTTGTTGAATAAGAGCTTTCCTCCTTAGCTTGTTGAAGGCTATCATGAACCTATTGCTAGAGGGGTTGGATCTTTTCAACCAATCTAGCTGCATGATCTCCCTGAGTGTAGGAGGATTTTTTCGGTGAAGATGCATCATGAAGAGATATATTGGTGGGGGATAATGGTTGGAACCCCAAGCATGCCTGAAAATTCATTGTGATTGTGATTTTTCATGAATTCTTTATTTATGCATAACTAGATTTAGATCTGTGTAGATGATGCACAACAAAGGTGAATGTTACAACTTATGGTTTGTTTTACAATCTGTGTCATGATGGTACTGCATAAACTCATTTACTAAGTAATCAAGAAATAATAGACACAAGATAATGCGTACAAAGTAGATAAGTAAGAATGAATAAGACGATCACCTCCCATCCCACTGTTCCAGTATAAACTTGGTTCTTGAAGCCCCAATAGATGCCTCAGGTGAGACTTCACTTGCATGCAGGTGATGCCGAAAGGGACGATATATGAAGGATTTTGTTGGTTAGATAACTCGAACTTAGGGTCTTATAACCACGCGCCAACAAATGGTTCTTTTGCTGGGACCCAAAATCTGTGATTGAGGGAATGTTTTGGAGGGCGACTATGAAAGAGATCTCAAAATGGCTAGAAGGGAAGGAACAAGAATTTTCTCAAAAAGAGAATAGAAACCCTCGAATGATTGGCGAGAAATGGATGAAAAGGAATATGTACACATAGTTGCATTAGATTTTCTTTGGAGAATTTATGATTATCTTAACTAAGTGGTTAGAAAGACTAGTGGAGAATACTGGAAGGTACCAGACTGCAATGCTGAGGAAATGGACTTCTGAGTTGGTAAGGAAGTTGAATTCTGTAAGTAATAATACTTCTTGTGTAATTGATTTATGGTTGGAAAGTATATTGGGAGGTTATATTACAAAATTTGCAGTGGATTGTACCCAGTCATACAATGTTGCAAAGAGGGATTTATTCAAAGGTCTATGTGGAAGGTTTATGAAATCATTAGGTACTTGGATAAATATGTTGTTTTGTGACAAGTGTGTCATGAAGACGAAGTCTGATTGCTAAGGGGATTCGCACACATAGGGGAACCAATGGATGACAAGATGATAGTATGGAGGTAGGAAAGAATGAAGGAGGAAACGAAGAAGGAAGGGAGGGACCGAGGATGCAGAGAAATGAAGAAGGTGTATCATAAGAGGAAGACAATTTTGGAATACTGTGTGGTGAAAGAAGGTATAAGAGGCAGAACACTGGGGCTAAGAAAGGAGAGCCACACAATGAGCCCGAGGGGAGATAAATTTGTGCAATAATTCAGATCATTGAGATACCACACGTAGAAGGAGAGGAAGAAAATTCTCATTGTAGTCCTATAATATAAGAACTGGTAAATCCTACTCAAACTAGATCCTGTGTCGATTCCATGACCATGTGTGTGTCACCTAGATCAGAAATAATATTTGAGGATTTGTCAAAAGTACTTGTAGTTAGTAAGGGAGGACAGAGTAGCAGTATCCAAAGTAGTCGAAGTAGTGCACCGAGTCAGAGTCAACCAACATCGTCGAGGGCAGGTACGTCACAAAACAACATGGCAGGTATATACAACACACTTAGAATACTAGATTTCTAGGGAGTTGGGTCGGAGGACCCATAACAACATCTATTCGTATGTGAAACAATTTGGGCCGCAAATAATGTCCAAGACGAGGTTGTAAATATTGCGCAGTTGAAAACAACATTTAAAGGCTATGCATTAGCATGGTATATGAAACTGGAGAGTACCACACCTACAGGACAAGTGAGGCCTTTAGCAGAAATTAGACAAGCATTGTTGAAAGAGTTCAAGAAGAAAAAATATAAATCACAGCACATCACAGAGCTGAATGAAATCAAACAAGTGTAGAACGAGTCAGTTTGGGACTATGATCAAAGGTTTAAGGATTTGATGGGTAGACTAACATTCCATATCATTGATCAACAACACTAAGAATGGTTATCACAGGACTTCTACCACATATTCGCAGGCCATTGATTCAAAAAATGGTTGTGTCATAGCCTGAAGCTTTGGAAATTGCAATGAAATTGGAAGCATCTCCCATAGGAGATGGCAAGGGGATAGCACAAGTCTAGACACAATTAGTTTCCTTTAAAATTCAATTAGAAAAAGTTAC
This sequence comes from Picea mariana, assembly GCA_032191745.1. Lineage (NCBI taxonomy): Eukaryota > Viridiplantae > Streptophyta > Pinopsida > Pinales > Pinaceae > Picea > Picea mariana. Next base: position 23,966 of record JASDQU010712994.1, read on the forward strand.
AAAATGGAAGGAGAAGCGGGAACATGTCGAGTGTACCAAATGTAGGATTGAATTCCACCACAAGGATGAATGCCCAAAATTTCCATAGTATTTGGTGACTGGAGCATCGAATCCACTACTAGGAGGGGGATACTATGAAATATGTAAGAAGTGGGGACATCATTTTTTTGAGTGTCCATTACTACAGAAATACTAGAGTATGCCAAGGAACTTATTTTGTAACTTTTGTAACTTGGTCGGGCATGAAGAGAAGGATAGTCGTGCATTAGATTTGATGAGAGAGCACACTTCAGATATGCATAGGATTCAGGAGGATAATACTACGATAAAAGGAGGTGGTCCATAGTATAACAATAAGAGAAGATTTAATCTAGGAAACCAAGGAGGATTTGGCATAGGTCAAGGCTGAGGAAATTTTGGCAGAGGAGGTAGAGGACCAATAATATGCTACAATTGTAAGTAATAGGGACACTTAGCCCGGGACTGTCTAGATCCTTATACAACATATATATATTGTAGATCATTGGACTATGTGATAGAATATTTTCCTCAATTACTTGCGAAATGGCAAGAAAAAGGGAATCAAAACCAGAACTCAAATCAGAACATGTAGAAGATATCAGTCAAGAAACGCAATGAAGGACCTAGGATAACATTTGTTTCACACTGAGGAACTAGAACATGGGCTGATGTGACGAATGAGGGGAAGCATGCTAATAAATGGGTAAGGAAATCAACAGGACCTATGCAAAAATTCGACCCTCAGCAAGAAAAGGAGATGTATCAGAGGGCCAGAAAAGAGATACTAGGACCAGATTGGATAGCATCAACATCATCTACGCTTCTTGTATGTGATCGTGCTATGTCAGAGAAACCACTTGAGAAGGTAAGTACTTTAAGAGAGTTTTTGAGAAGTTGCGTAGAGTTAATGAAAGATGGAATTGCACTGAATGCACTATGTGAAATGATTGATCATTGCGTGCAAGAAAGGGAAATTCTTATCGCACAGAGGGTAGTGAAACAAGTATTGCATAAAAAGAGGACCAACGAAGAATTCAGATTAAGTGTGCAGATTGGGGAATACGATGTGGATAATGTTAATTTAGACTTGGGTTCTGATGTGAATGTGCTACCAAAGAATGTTGAAATATTGTAACTATGAAGTATATTCTAATTATAATTGAGTTATTATCAAATGTATCAATCCCCTTTTTTGGATGGATCATGTTGAGAATTATGTATGACCAAATTCCCTATTGTGGATTGGTCAAGCCCTTGTTAATTGATGTTAATTGAGAAGTCGGACCCTAGGGAAAATTAAAGTGGTTTTAGCCACTAGATGAAGAAGTCGGCCCATCATGGTGAAGAGACACAACCTTAGTGCTCCTCAGCTAGTATAAATAAGAGAGGATGATGCCTCATTCACACACTCACTCAAGTCACTCATCTAGTGTGCAAGCTTGAAGGAAGTTGTAGTTTCCAGAAGAAGAAGAGAAAAAGGCGCATTGCTCAATGTTGGATATTCTCTTGTGTTTGGTCTTTTATCTTGGCATTGTATTGGCAATCTATATTAAGGAAGTTTTTTCTGGGTTTTCTCCTCCATGAGGGTTTCCTAAGATAAATGTTGTGTACCTTGTGATTTTGTTTCTTTCAGTGATCCTGCTTATGCTATTATTGTCTAGTAAATTGAAAAGAACTTAATTGAATCTCTAAATTTAACATGGTATCAGAGGTAAATTGAGTAGAGCACCTTTCACTGGGTAACAAAAAATGTCATTGTTGTCGTACAAGAAAATTAGGGCCTTTTATTGGAAGATAATTTTGTCCTAAAAAATATCTAGGAAAGTGCACCCTAGCCTAGTGAAATCATTGGCATCTTGAGCACACCTTTTCAGTGGTCAAAGCCTCCAGAAAGTGAAACCCTAGTTTTTGGATGGTACAAGAAAACCAGGAAACCAGAACCAATACCAGAAGTACTAGTCCAAAATGAGGCGGGTCAAGTTTCAAGGGGTAAAACTTGAATTTTTTGGAATCAAACTACTCCATCCTACTCACCTCATCCCAACGCATCTAGTCCCTGGATCAAAATTCCAAAATTTGAAAGTTGAAAAATTAGGGTTTCCTCATAAAACCCTAAGTTGCAATTGTAGTTGAAGTACCGGTTGTAGTTGTAGTTACAGTTATAGTTATAGTTACAGTTGCAGTTGCAGTAATAGTTACAACTGCAGTAGCAGTATCAGTTGTAGTGCTAGTTCCTTTATGCCAGGTGCAGCACCAACTGCAGTACTAGTTGTAGTGAAAGCTTTTGTGAAGTGTTGGGATCGTTTCCTTGGTGCACCTTAACCTAGAAAGACACTATCAAAGGTATATACTTACATATGTTTAAAATGAATTATTATTCTAAAGGGTACTTGCAGGAGAAGGGATATTTTTTCATAGATCCAAAAGGATATTAGATCCAACACATTCTGAGGAATAATGCACCCTAGGTTTGATCATCTTGATATGCATCTATTTGTTATGAAATTATTTTGACCTTATGAACATCCAGGTTGTATGTTGAAGTTATTACCATCATACAAACCCTTGGTCAAAATTAAAGACAAGGTATTAGATTAAGATTAGAGTTTATTCTCTAACTTAGACTTCTGTCAAGATAACATATTGTCTTAGTACAGAGAACAGGTTGGAGAAAGCACTTGCCATATTGAGTTAAGGAGACTTGAAAGAAAAGAAACACACTCATTCTTGAGGACAAAGACTCTAGGTTCCAGGTTTGATTGATTAAGTTGATAAGATTCAAAGTTGCACATGACAAGTTTGATAACTACCTTATTACAAGTAAACATTATAGATGAGGTAGAAGTCTTTGAAAAGTATTATACTTGGTAGCATGTGAGCATATTGAGATAAATGCTTATTGTAATCATTTACCAAATACAACTAACATCTCCTCTAGGATAAACTTCTCGTGTTGGTTCCAGGTTACCATGGAGGAATGTTTGATCACAACACTAGAAAAATGATGATCTCATTTCGTATTGTATTTCTTACTTTTGATAGCTCTAAAGGAGCTATTGTGATGATTATTCATGCTATTGTTTTATTACTATTATCAAAAGAATATTATTCTTGCTTGTTGTTTTGTTGACCGTGTTTCAAGTCACAGGTGATAACCCCGAGGAAGCTATAGTGAAGGTTTCAAAAGGCAACATATTAGATAAGACATGAAGCAAACTATGTGCATGACCATATACATTCATGTACCAAAGAAGATGAAGAATAAGCTATTTTTTGAGATCTAGAGTATCTCATATGAATATTGATTGTAAGGAGCAGAAGGCTCCAAAGATGACCGAACATTAGAACAAGAACTCATAGTAGACTTGTTCAAAGGATAATG
>JASDQU010712995.1:15845-27340 GCA_032191745.1 Picea mariana
ATTGAGCTTTGCAATCTCAATATGATAGAGAAGTTATTTTGTTAGAATTCACGACTCTAACAAAGGACAAGGAAAGCATGGAAATCCAAGACAACATTTTGACAGTGACACTAGTAATGTGAAGTAAATGGGCTTGAATATTTGGCATATTATTGGTAACCTTTGTTAATTTTTCGATAAGCAAGGTTAAGCATGAAGTTCATTCCATTTTTAGCATTTCACTTAACCATAACCAATAATGTTGCAACAACCAAGATCAGAAGAAGAAACACCATGCACAAGAACACAAGTATCCTGGGAAACCCTTCTCAACAAGGGAAGAAAACCCAGCCAAAATCCTTTGCTATATTTTTTAAGAGAAAGACCTTCACCACCAATAAAACCTAGAACAAAAGAGGGTGCTCAAACCCTAGAAGACTAGCGCTCAAGAGAGGTGTGCACTTTTCCCAAGAAGGTGTACTAGCTGAAATTTCCAAACTCACATGAAAGATATGATTCCTCAATGGGAAATTTACCTTTACTTATACTAGACTGAACCTGTCAACAAAAGTGTCTATTGGCACGATGGCACCGACCTAACTAGCTAACAATATAATTAAGATTAACCAGATTGATTATCTTTTACATTAACTATTAATCACATTAAGGTGGGGCCGACTTTTACCCTTTACATTACAATTAGGGATACAGGCAAGTCTGACTCTTGAACAATATAGCAAGGGATCTTATACACCCACTAGTGCTCATCCATTAGGGGCACATCCATAGGGATGTCCATATCTCTGGCTCATTGCATTACACAGAAGAACCACTTCTTCACTAGTGCTCAGCCACTTGGATCACGTTCACCTGTGCTCGTCCACAGGCACGTCCACTCAACAGATCTTCTTTCCCACTGCATTACACATGAGAGTCATCTGGAGTTTCTCATCAACTCTTCTGCTCATAGGAGGCTAATACATCATCTTCATTTCTGTTCTCATGACGATGCACCCAACACTTTGGGATTTCACACGTTCACCTTGTGCTCAGCTACATGCATGTCCAATTCTGTAGATCTCCTTTCTCACTGTGTTACACAGGAGAATCATCTGGAGTTCTTCTCAACTCTCTGTAAGGAGGGTCCCATCTCTATGTTCCAGCTCTGTCTCAGATAGGAACCACACACCCCTCTCAGGGGCTCTCTCTCAGGTTTGTGTTTGGAGGATGTCTTACGTAGCTGCAATCATCAACACTCCCTCTCAGCTAGGGAGGCATTTTCCACCAGGCCAAGTCTCTCACGGAAATACTCGAACTTTGTCTTGGCAAGTGGTTTGGTGAAGATATCTGCGGTTTGTTCATGAGTAGGAAGATACTGCATGTGTATTGTCTTCCTTTGCACCATGTCTCTGATATATAGTGATACTTTATCTCAATGTGTTTCGATCTGTCATGAAACACAGGATTCTCAGAGAGCTTTACTCAACTTTGGTTATCACAATGAATAGTAGTAGGATCCATCTCATGATTGAACAAGTTAGTCAGAAGTTTAGGAAGCCACACTGCTTTGCAGACTGCTACACTCAATGCAATGTACTCTGCCTTTGCGGTGCTTAATGCCACAGAGCTTTGTTTACTGCTACACCAGGAAACCATGGCAGAACCTAAAGTGAAGCAACAACCGGAGGTGCTTTTTTTGTCTACTGCGCTTCCTTCCCAGTCTGCATTGGCATATCCTTGCAGGCTCAAGTCCACATTGGAGGCATATCTCAGGCCATAACCAATTGTGCCTTATAAGTATCTCAATACATGTTTTGTAGCTATCCAGTGTGTCTGTTTTGGTTGGCTCATAAACTGGCTAAGCACATTTACTGCATAGCAAATGTCCGGTTTGGTGTTAAATAGATACATCAATGATCCAATCAATTGTCGATATAAGTGTGGATCTTCATCTCCTGAACTAGTATCACTCATTTTCTTCAAGTCCATTACCATTGGAGTGGGCATGGATTTGCATTCTGTCATGCCAAACTTTTTTAGTAACTCCATAGTATATTTTCCTTGACTTAGGAAAATCTCATCTCTTCTCTGCCATATTTCTAGTCCCAAGAAGTAGTGCATCAAGCCCAAATCCTTCATTTCAAATTTAGTAGTCAATGCTTGTTTGCATTCAACAATGAGTCTCTCTGAACCGATGAGGAAAAGGTCATCCACATATAGGACCAAAATCAAACACTCATTGCCATCAATGTGATAATATAAGTTTGGATCAAAAACACTTTTGTTGAAGCCCAAACTCATCAGAAATCCATCCATTTTCTTGTACCAAGCACGTGGTGCTTGCTTTAGGCCATATAGGGCTTTCTTCAACCTGCATACATGAGATCTTTCGTTGTGTACAACGAATCCTTCTGGCTGCTCAATATAAACTTCTTCCTCAATTTCACCATTGAGAAAGGCTGTCTTTACATCCATCTGATGTAGCTTCCAACCCATGGAAGCAGCTAGTGCAATGATAGATCGGATGGAGGTGTATCGGGCTACTGGTGCAAAAGTCTCGTCATAGTCAACTCCCTCTACTTGTGAAAACCCTCTGGCCACAAATCTTGCTTTGTATTTTTCGATGCTTCCATCAACAACATGCTTGATTTTATAAATCCATTTGGAAGTCACTACAAACTTTCCCTCTAGTCTTGGAACAACATCSCATACATCATTTTTTAATATAGATTGGTATTCTTCAGTCATGGCATCTTGCCATACTTGTTCACCTGAAGCTTCTCTATGGCAAGTTGGCTCTGAATCAATAATGTGGGTSATGGCTGAAAGATAGCTTGAGAATCTCTTTGGTCTTTTGCTCTCTTTGGTTGTTCCTTGTGGGGCTTTATGCCCTTCTGCTTCTTGTAGTGTTTGTCGGGCCCAAGCAKGCCTTTTATGTCCAATTGTAATATCTTTGGGTATGTTGCTTGGAACAATTGAATTCGCTTGAACAACTGGATCAACTGGAGCTATTGGATCATCTGGAATAATATCTGTCTCCCTCTGAACTGCTGAAGGGGGAGAAGGCATTGTCTCACTATCAATTTCCATCTGAGCTTCTCTGGATTTCTGGAAGGCTACTTCTTCTTCAAAAGTAACATCTTTGCTTACTTCAATTTGTCTCTGACCAGGAATGTAGATTCGATAAGCTTTTGAGGATTCACTGTATCCAACAAATGTGCCCTTCCTTCCTGAAGGTTCTAGCTTGAAAAAGAAAGATCACCGTTAGTTGTTAGCAACCCTTAACTCAATCAAAAAGAATGAAAATGAAACAATGGACGAGTTTAATAAAAGATTCAATGAACTTGCCTCCAACATGCACACTGACATCAAGCCTCCTAATGATGCTATTCTAATCTATTATGTCAAGGCCTTTGGAGGGGAAATGAGATACCAACTTAGAGATAAGGTAGCCCTCAACCTCAAGTCAGCTTAACAAATAGCAGTCAAAATAGATAAAAACATGCAGGCTTCGGGCAAGTCCAACATTTCTGGTTTCATTAGAGGCAGTTCTTCTAGGCAAACAAAGGCGAAGGACAAGGCTGCGGCTGCAGCTCCCGAAAATAACCCCTAAGGGCCGTTACTGAGATGGTCAAACGAATGGAAGCTACCCATGCTACTCAGCTTCGTGCCATGCAAAATAGGCTGATAACAATGGAAAGGTCACAAAATGACAGGTTTCAACCTAGACCAAATAATGATAAGTGGCAGAGAAAAGGTCCCCCTCAAGACCAAAGGCCCCCTAATCAACTAGAGTCAAATAATGTGGTTCATGAAGAAGCACCACCTTTCTGCAGAGCTTGTGAAGACTTTCATGAGGAATCTACATGTCCAGTATTTTGCCAGATTAATGAACAAGGCCTTCCTCCAGCAAACAACTTTGTAGGACAACCCAGAAACTCCAACCACATCCATAATTTTGGTGAAATTCACCCTCTATATATGGATTATTGGCTTTAGATGCAAGAGAGGAGTGAGCAAAGCAATCAAGTGGTTGAAGAATATGATAATGTGACCAAGTTATATGGTCACAAACCTACAGATGAGCAGATCTTAGAGATGGCAAGGCATAGAGGGATAGTCTACCAGAGGAGGGGGAAAGAAGGGACAAGCAACTCTCAACCCAACTTTCCAAAGGTAACTACTGCTACACAAACTCCAATTGCTAATCTAAATGTTGATTTAGGTAGCTGGATAGCAAATGCAAAGGTCTTGGTTTCAGTGTGAGATCTCTTAAAAATTCCTTCACAGAAAGAAAATCTTCTGCAAGCTATAGATCCTCCAAGTAATAAAGTTGTTCCAAGTAATAGAGTTTCTCCAAAAGATCAAGAAAAGGTTAAGGAACAACATGAAGATCCTCCAGTGGTCTTAACTAGCAGAGATAGGACTAAGGAAGAAAATCCTCCTTTCTTTGTCTCACTAGAAATAAATGATCAATGGCTACACAACTGCATGTATGATTTAGGGGTTTCATCAAATATTATCACCAAAGGGATTATGCAAAGTTTAGGTCTAAAAATCACAAGGCCTTATCAAAATGTGTGTGCCATGGACTCTAGAGAAATAGAAACACATGGAATGATCATAGACCTCCCAGTCAAGCTAGCCTTCCATCCTAACTTTGCATTCAAAATGGATGTCCTTGTTATAGATGTGCCAGATGCATGGGGGATGCTATTATCTAGAAAATGGGGAGCTCATATGGGTGGCTGCTTGAATATGGATTTAACATTTGTTACTATTCCATACCCTCCTCCTTCAACTGAAAGCTTCAGACTCTTTAGGGAAACAAAAAGGAAGATCACATAGAAGACCTTAAAGAGAAATTTAATGAATTCTTATGCCAAGTGTCTGATATGGGTGACTTCTCCATATATTCAAACTTCTTAGCTCCAATTCAAGAGAAATTCAAAGATGAAAAGGTTAGCAATAAAGCTTGGAAAATGAATTTTGATGGAGCCCACTCTAGATCAGGCAAAGGGGCAAGTATTGTGTTAAAATCTCCAACATGAAAGACTTACAATTTTGCATTCAGACTTGAGTTTGATGCAACTAATAATGTGGCAGGGTATGAGGCACTTTTGCTAGGCTTAGAAATTGCTAAGGACACGAGTATCAAGATTCTCAATATAAAAGGTGACTCAGACTTAGTAATTCTCCAAGTAAAGAACAAGTATGCATGCAAAAGTGAGAGGTTAAGAAGATACATAAATGCTATATGGGATACCATGGAATTCTTTGATGCCATGGACCTCATTGCTATCCCTAGAGAACAAAACAGCCTGGCTGATAGTCTAGCTGTAGCAGCTTCTACCCTCCAGCCCTCAGAAGATCTAATGAAAGGTGAAGGTAAGTTGGAGATAATATTTAGGCCATCTGTTCCAGATAATATTGACCATTGGCAGGTTTTCAAGGATGATGAACAAGTTATAAGGTTCATCCATAACATAGAAGAATTCTCAGATTTTAATGTCANAGTAAAGAACAAGTATGCATGCAAAAGTGAGAGGTTAAGAAGATACATAAATGCTATATGGGATACCATGGAATTCTTTGATGCCATGGACCTCATTGCTATCCCTAGAGAACAAAACAGCCTGGCTGATAGTCTAGCTGTAGCAACTTCTACCCTCCAGCCCTCAGAAGATCTAATGAAAGGTGAAGGTAAGTTGGAGATAATATTTAGGCCATCTGTTCCAGATAATATTGACCATTGGCAGGTTTTCAAGGATGATGAACAAGTTATAAGGTTCATCCATAACATAGAAGAATTCTCAGATTTTAATGTCAGCTACAAAGAAGAGGGTAAAGAATATGTGGAGGAGGATAATCCTATTAAAAATCCAGTCCCCAGAGGAATAGCTGCCCTAGAATAAATTTTTGACAGGCATGACATGTACAAAAAGAAAAAGGAAACAATAAAGCCTGACAAGTATATTGAAATCAACATTGGGACAAAAGAAGTCCCAAGGTTTATAAAAATTGGAAAAGGAACCACAGAAAAAGAGAGAAAGGAATTGATCAACTTAGTTCGAGAGTATAGGGATGTGTTTGCTTTCACTTATGATGAACTCAAAGCATACAAAGAGGATGTGTTTCAACACACTATCCCCCTCAAGGATGACACAAGACCTTTCAGACAAAAACTTAGGTGAATAAATCCTAAGTTGGCACCTCTAGTTCGAGCCAATCTCAAAAAGATGTTGGATGCTGGAATCATTGCTCCAACCAGACATTCATCTTGGTGCTCCAATTTAGTTGTTGTCAGAAAAAAGAATGGGGGGATAAGATTATGTATTGATTTTAGAAACTTAAATCTTGCATGTATTAAAGACAACTATCCCGTACCCAACATGGAGACCCTACTTCAAAGGGTAACTGGTTCCAAGATTATGTCCATGTTGGATGGCTTCTTAGGCTATAACCAAGTTTTGGTGAAGAAGGAAGATCAAAACAAAACTACCTTCACCACACCTTGGGGCACTTTTGAATATCTAAGTATGCCTTTTGGCTTACTTAATGCAGGTGCCACTTTTCAGAGAGCCATGGATTTTGCCTTACATGAACTAATGGGTAAAATCATAGAAATCTACCAAGATGACTTAACATTTTTTTCTTAGAAAAGGTCAGAGCACATAAGTCATCTTAGGCAGGTTTTTGAAAGATGTCGAAAATATGGTATCTCCTTGAACCCGGCTAAGTCCATCTTGGGTGTTGATGAAGGCAAGCTACTAGGTCACATTATAGCAGAAGATGGGGTAAAAATGGATTCGGAAAGGGTCGAAGCCATACAAAAAGTTCCTTTACCCCCAACCAAGAAAGCCCTTCAATCCTTTACTGGACAGATAAACTTTGTCAGACGGTTCATACCTAACTTAGCTGAGTTAATGAAACCACTCCTTAAGTTATTAAAGAAAGATGCTAAGTATGAGTGGACAGAAGAAGGAAAGATTGCTTTCAAAAGTATTAAGGATGCAATTGGCAAGTCTCCTGTGCTAATTAGTCCTGATTATTCAAAATATTTTCAAATCTTTTCCTTTGCTTCTGAGGACACTATTGCAGGGGTTTTGCTCCAGAAAAATGATGAGGGTCAAGAGCAACCCATTGCTTTTATGAGTAAGGCATTACAAAATTCAGAGCTTAACTATACTAGCATGGAAAAGCAAGCATATGCCTTAGTCAAATCTCTCAAACATTTCCGAGTCTACATAGGATACTTAAAGATTGTGGGGTATGTCCCTCACATAGCAGTAAAGGATATCTTTGGACAACATGATTGCTTGGGAGATAGAGGAAAGTGGGTCTCCAAAATTCAAGAATATGACTTAGAGATTAAACCCACTAAGTTGATTAAAGGTCAAGGTTTAGCTCAAATGCTCACTAAAGGAAATGAACAAGTGTTGGACTTAGTATATCAAAACTATCAAACTAGGCCAACCTTGTCACCAGAGCTTCAAAAATTAGAACAACACCAATGGTATTCAGATATTATCTACTTTCTCTCAAACCTTACTTGCCCAAGTCATTTGATTGGTCATAAGAGGAGGGCTTTAAGGTTGAAAGCAACAAAGTATTGTATCATTCAAGATGGCTTGGGGTGGAAGAACCCTGATGGAGTGATACTTAGGTGTGTTGATGAGCTAGAGTCCAAGAGACTTTTGGTTGACTTCCATTCAGGGTTTTGTGGTGGACACTTTGCGGCTAAAACTACTGCCCACAAAATCCTCAAAGCAGGTTACTATTGGCCGACCATTTTCTCAGATGTACACAAAATGGTCAGGTGTTGTCAGCAGTGTCAGTTATTTTCAGGGAAGCAAAAGCTAGCAGCCTTGCCTCTTTAGCCTATGGTTGTCGAAGCTCCTTTTCAGCAGTGGGGGCTTGATTTCATAGGTCAGTTTAATGATAATTCAAGTAATGGTTATACTTGGATAATTACAACAAATGACTATTTTATTAAGTGGGTAGAAGCAATATCCACTAAGTTAGCAACCGACAAAGTGGTCATGGATTTCCTTGAAGATAGGATAATCACTCGGTTCGGTGTGCCCGCCAAGATTGCAACCGATAATGCTAAGGCCTTCAGTTCGACAGATTTATCTTCTTCCTGTTTTAAGTATGGCATTGTGTTGTCCCACTCTTCAAACTATTATCCCCAAGGTAATGGTCTTGCTGAATCCAACAAGAAGAACTTAATGAATATTCTTAAGAAAATAGTGGGGGATAATAAGAGGTCATGGGACAACAAGATCAAGTTTGCATTATGGGCGGACAGAATGACCAAAAAGAGTTCCACTGGGAAGAGCCCCTTTGAGCTTGTCTACAGGCTTGATGCTACTTTACCAGTTCACCTAAAGCTTCCAATGTATCAGTTTGTTTATAAATATGGTCTAGATGAGGACTTCCATTAGAACAGGATTGATCAGTTGATAGAGTTAGACAAAGTCAGAAGGAAAGCATTGGATCAGAGCATAAAGAATCAGGACAAGGTAATGAGGACTTTTGATAAGTCTTCATGGCAGAGAGTTTTTCAAGAAGGAGACACAATCCTTCTTTGGGATAAAAGAAGGGAAAAGCCAGGGAACCATGGAAAGTTCGACAATTTATGGATAGGTCCATACATCATACAGGGTTCAGCTAGCAAGAATTCATTCTATCTAAACAGGTTGGATGGTGAGAATTTGGCCCTACCAGTCAACGACCAACTTCTCAAGCTTTTCTTCACGGAAGTCATTTGATGCCCATGGGGGCATCTACTGTATCATACTTTTTAACCCTTATCTTTGTACATTATGCTTTGTCTTTTCTATACATTATTTATTTTTTCTGTACTATATGCACACGTATATTAAATTCTTTTGTTGTATTATATGTACTTGTATATTATCATTGCAAATTGTGTTTAATGTTGGTTTTATATGGATATGATTGCTGACACGTGTCCACGATGCAGGTAGCATAATTCTGGATTCTCGCATGGTCTCCTACAGATTTAAAGATCAACCACACATCCCCATATGGAGCCAATGCTATCCACTACTTTGCACAAGCTGGATTTCCTGAAGAGCCGCCAAAGAATGAACAATCAGTGCTCATATGACAGAGTTCAAAGTTCAGTCGGTCTTGCAAAAGACCACCTTTTTCCGCATTTCCACCATTGTAATAAATGACCTGAGTATGAGATATTATAAAAGGCTATTGGCCACCTAAGACCTAGGCAGGAACATGTACTCTAGAGTGTTTTTTTTCACTTGTTAATTATTTTTTCTGCTTGCCTTTGTGAGCGATTAAATAATTTCTAAGTTTTTTCACTCAGAAGACGGACTCCAGAGCTGGAGTATGTGTTGGTGGTTAGGCCTTGGCATGAAAAACCAATGTCTAGTGTCTAAATGTATATGAGCTCATACTAGGTCATGTTGATTGAATAATTTGGAAATTGCGACTAGCTTTGATAGGTTTTTTTTAATGTTTTAGTGAATTAATTAAATTTCTGCAAAAATGGAATTTTTTAATTCCGAGTCGATAAATTGTAAAAATATGGCATCAAACATTATTAGATGCCATATTTATGGTCGTTTCCCAGTCCAAAGTATCATCTAAACACATATTTTCCATCTTTCAAGACAAAAAAAGTGATTATTATCACTAAAAATCAAATTTACTTGAAATTTACGGAAAAGGGGTAATTAAATTCATTTCCTATTTTTTAGGAGAACTGAGGAACATGTTGGAAACATGTTTTTCTCATGTCCCCAGTTGACTGGAAGCCTGGGTGAGTTAAGCTAAGGTAAGGTCGACTTCAATGAGATGATGTGGACATGGGGGAGATCCCAATGTGGGAACTCGACCCCACAATCCTAAGTGGCGCATTCTAAAGGAGGGCGCACATCCCAATGTGCCCACGCACTTCCTAACTACTCCTTCCACTCCAGCTCACTCCACTCTCATTCACTTCACTCCACCTCCACTACCCCTCCACTCTACACATCTCCTCTCCACTCATCATTCACTCCCCTTCAACCTCTCGCATCTCCCCTTCACTCACGCATTTACCCTAACCCTAATGCGCATCTCCCTCTTAGCTCACACATTCCTCATTGGAGTTATCACCACCTAAAGCTATAAATGAAAGGCCACCCCTCCTCCATTCGTTAGAGTTGGAGCTTGGGAAGATAGACCTATTGTATCATTGTATCATTTGAAAATTGAATAAAGAAGACTTTGGAGTTCTATTGTTGTGGATGCTATGTGTGGATGCTTGGATCTAATATTGCTTTATTGAGGTAACTTGTATCTTGTATTTCAATTTTGTATTCTATTTGCAAGGCTTTGAAGGTATGCTATCATACAGTAGGATAAGATAAATCTAGTTTGATTCATCTTGTTTCTTCCTTATAAATCATAGACTTTTATATTGCATGTTTCGTTTTCGGTTAAACTAACATGCATGTTTGAGCGTTGTTTTGTGTAGGGAAGACCTTTAACAGGTGTTTGCAGGATTGGAGTACATTGTTGTAGGTTCCTCAAGCTTGGAGGATTGACAGGTTGTTGCTTCAACCGTCATTGTCCAAGAGTTTCAAAAGATCGAGTTCCCTCTACTCTTCATCAAATGACCCCATCGCCCATAAACTTTCAATTTTTGAAAGAAAAGAGTTTATTCTTCTCCCTCTCATCTTTCTTTAAAATTATTTGGTTACTCTTTCATTGCATGCTTAAGAAGTTAATCTTAAATCAAAAGTTTAAATTAGTTTCCTTTGCATGCAAAGTTTCTAGATCTAGTTAGAATTTTTTCAATTCAAAGAAGTAGATCTAGGGCAATTTTCTAGCCTATTTTTCCATAGATTTTAAGCTAGTTAAGTGCCTTGTTTAGCATTTAAGATCAAGCTAATTAACTGTCCTATGCTTGCTGTTTTAGGACAGCAAACAGAAACAGTTAGAAGAGCCTAATTTTAGTCCATGCAAACTGTCCAATAAGTCTAAATTTTTTTATTTTTTGCCTTAGAAAAATTTCTGAAATTTTTTGATAAAAATTCTTTTAGTTTTAAAGCCTTTTCTATCACTTTCTAATAAACTTTGTTTGCTGTTTTCTTGCAGCAATAACAGGTACAAGGGGAGATTCCGCCAAATTTTGGCGAAATCAAGGCTTCCGGGGCACCCTGGGGGGTTTCAACTTCATCAAAGAAGTTTCTCTTATTCTTCCTTTCTTGTACTTTCCTTCTAAGATCCAAAAGTTATAAGGATTCCTTCTTCTTTCTTAAAGCTAAAGCTCAAAGAGAACCTTTGTTCTCAGTTGTAATAGTTGCAATAAAAGCGGGCCCTTTTGTGCCCAGTTTCTCCATCCCCACTAGGGGGATTTGTGTGTCTTTGTGTGGTTTTATTTCTTGATGCATGCTTAAATCTCTTAATCAAACACACAAGTCAAGTAAATCAAACACACACTCATATTTTTCATGAATGGCTAATAAATGAAACTTGAATCT
>JASDQU010712996.1:0-27318 GCA_032191745.1 Picea mariana
GGACCATTCATTATAAGGTCGCAGATATAACGGTAGAGATTATGTTAGGGTTTTTTGCCCTAGAAGGAAACCTTGTTTTATGAGGAAATTTATTTCAGCTATGGTGGATGGCGAATATTGTATTATGATATAGGAGACTGTGAGAGAAAGAAGAGGAATTTACAGCGGGTTTGATGTAGGTTGTATCCCTTGATATGCTGGATAATAATAAAGGAAGGACCTGGCAATTTCTCTGGTGAACATAGACCACACAGGGTGAACCACGTAAATCTGTGTCTTGATTGTATTGTGTATCTTCTGTGTTTTGTTTCCGCATTTGTTTTATTTTATTGCTCCATGGTCCTGTTTTTCCAACACGGAGCCCAACTTTGGGAGGATGTTTTCATCTATTGAAGGTCCCTCGAGCATCAGGGTTTATGAAACTAGAAAGTTATTTTTTGGGAACCATATCATTTTTTGGACCAGGTGAAGGTTTCATTCCTGGTTTCTATATCAATTAGATTGAGATCATCAATATGGTCTTGAAACTTACCACTATCTTGATCAATCGGTCGTGTACCTCCTCTCTTTTCTTCTAGTGTGAGGATGATGTTGAAGTCTCCTCCTATAATCCATCGTTGTTGTCCTATCAATCCACCAAAAAATGAAAGACTATGTAGAAATAGGTACTTTTCTTGATTATTTTGGGGTGCATAAGAATTTGTGAGGACCCCCTCCTTGTTGGAGCCAATTGCATGATAGTGTGTAGATATTGTGCTTGTTGTGGAGAATGGTTAATCAATGATTACCATGGTTAGGTTCTAGAGGATTTTCAACCCTCCTGTTTTTCCTTTGGAATCGTTGTAGATGAATTGACAATGCCGCCAACATCTTCTAAAACCTTTTTTTTTGCTTCGCCTGCACATTTCATTTCCTATAGAAAATGAATGTCTAGATCCTCTGTCATTATATTGTTACGAAGTTCATTTGTTTGGATATTTTATTTATACCTCTTACATTCCATGTGATGATCTTCATCATGAATATATTGGTGGGGGTGAGAAGAATCCCTCGTTTAGGCGTTGGATCTGTCCTGAGTTAATCATGAAGTGGCCTACCTCTTTGATCAATTGTTGGGCCGATTTCTATCCCTGTCTCTTAATTTCTTTAGGTTTTCACCTAGGATCTGGGTCTAGATTTGAGCTTATGCCTAATCTATAGGTTTCCCCTACAGTGGAATCTATGAAGACTTTGTGGAATTTTCTTACCTGCTCAATCGAGATAGGCTATAATTCCTTCTTGTTGAAAGCATCCTCCATTTTTTCCAAGTCTGCGTCGGCAAGGTCTTGTTCATCCATATGCATAACTGAGTCCCCCTTTCCCCTGGGAACTTTTCTACGTCCTCCAGGACAAGGGAGTAGGGAGTGGTGATTTGATCTAAGACTGGGTTGGAAGATTTTTTGGATTTTCCTTTGTCATTGCGTTGATGGCCTGGTTTGTGGGGATTCTCCACCTCCTCTGCATCTGGTAGATGATTTAATGAATCAAAATAATTACTTGTTGGAATCTTCCTATATGTCCCCTGACTGGGTTTCTTTGGATTTTGTTTCCCATGGCTAGTGACTTGCATGAAGCCATCTTTTGATTTTTCTTCCATTGGTGGTCATGTTGGGGCACTTAAGGGGAAGTCTTAGAAGAGATGTCCATGCTCATGACATTTTCGATAGGGGAATGGAATGTTTTCTCTATCTATGGTATGGATCCAGTCTTCATCCTGATATTCCATGGTCACTGAGCCAGGATGGGCCTTGGAGATGTTCATGTATACACATATCTTGGCATAGGAGGCATATCTCCTATGTTTTTTTGCCTCTAAGAATTTCACATATCTTCCCAAGGTATTATTGTTGGGTATGTGTTATATTCTTTTCATGTGTGTGTGTGGGTGCGTCATATGCAACAGTTGTGTGTGACGATCCCTCTCACTAGTGAAATTCGTGATAATGAATATAAGAAAGGTTTTCCCAATTGAGGGTTTCTGGTATAAAATATTTGTGTACTCTGTGTATGAGCCATTGATTAATTTCTATCTTGCTTAAGAATCTATATGCATTGCTTTACTTCGCAGGTTTAAAACTTATAATTACCTATGCCTATTAGGATTTCTTCAAGCTAGAACTCTCAGGGAAGGGAGTAGAGGCGGATCTAGACTGGTGCAAAAGATAAATCTTCTTTTTTGGGGTTGAAGCGATCTATCCAAAATTGGAGATATATCCCTGTTGAATTGAAAAAATATGGGACATTTTCAAAGACCTGGTCCTTGTCTTCTAGATTATAAAAATTGATTGTGAAGAAGCCTTTTGAGTTGATATGGAGATCATATTCTCCTTTTGGGTTCCACCAAGTTTTAATCTAGCACGCTAGATCTCTTTCAAAGGGCCATAACCCTAAAAACCTTCTGATTAGGGCATGTTATTTCATGAATTGAGTGTGTTCCTTGACTCTTGTGGATTTTGTCTCGTATCTTGGTGCTTTAGTTTCTTGAGGGATGCATTTACCTAGTTCCCAAGTGTGAGTTGCCTTTGGATGATTTATTTCTGCTCCCACCTCCATATCCTTCCCAGAACTGTGTTCATCCTGCAGGATTTTCCAATGAGGATGAGGTGGCAGCTCAAATGGCATCCTCCTAGCCCTGGCTCCTTCCTTCTCATCCGCAACTACATTATGGTGTGAGGGGTTTTGTACCCCCCCCGCCCTCTACATCCATGCTTCTTGATCAGTAGTGCTATTTTTTTCTGAAACCTACACTTGCGATCGAAGAGAACTCCTTAGTGTTGTAGGGTTTGGTGGACACTATCATGTTAACCCTAGCTTCGTTCTTATTATGTTGGCTAACATGTATAGATCTAGGTGCTAGTAACTATTAACCTAAGATATTTAGAAACTAAAGTTGTGGAATAACCTACAAAATTAGTTCATGCTAGATTTAATATAAGGATTGCAATGAATATAAAAGTTATTTAGAACCAACCTCTAAAGAAAATATTTTAATGTAATAGTTATGCATAACCCACAAAATTTTGAAAATACATTAATCTTACTTGTATATAGCCTAAAATCATACATTATGCAGTTCCTTTTATAGGTATAACAGAAACAAATAATTATATAAAAATATAAAAGAGAGCAATAATATATAATCCCACTTCTTCCCACAATAATAGCTTATGGAAAAGGGAAATATATTGATAAAAAGATTTATATCAACTAAATTTGTTTTTTTTAACTGAATTTGAAGTTTATATTATAAAAGGGGCTCTGCTCAAGAAGAATAAAAAATATTTACAAGAATTGTCTCAAACCCTATATATACTCTTACTACCAGCATATTGGGAAACATAGATAGCTCCCTATAATACTTCTAAAGTGACTAACTGCAAACTTCTTTTACAAATTGTCATAGAAAAAAATTTATTCTATAAAACATTTAATGATCGACAGATTCATTATTTGGAACCTCTTGTGCTCCACCCTAAGGCAAAGAATTTCATTCAACATCTATTGGAACTCTGTATCGACCCTCCTGTGCTTCATCTGAATTGTCAAAATGGGACATTGTTGAAGCATAATGGTATGAAGTTGATTGAGAACATTCTGACAATACCAACGACCTGAAGTGTTGACACTCAAATTCCAAGCTATCAATGCATTAAATTTGAACCCTGAGCAGCTAGTCTAATTCCTCCATTTTGGTCATAACCTGTTGAAGAGCCAAACTATTGGCCTCCCCCATTTCTTCATGGTGATAAAGTATGTGTTTTATGTCACTCCAAGAGGGATCCATTTTAGAATGAGACAAAAAAGAAGAATTGATGAGCCAAGACCCATAAACACACCAACTTCCAAAAATAACCAAAATAGGAGTGAGGAAGAAATAGTTAGGGCGACCAGACCACATCCCATAAACAAACCAACTTCCAAGACCGACAAAACCAAAATCAAGAGAAAACTATGCAAAATTAAAACTCGGAAAGATAGGGGCATGAATTTGTGGATGACCAGAATCAAAGGGAAAGAACTCGACGACCAAGGAGATCCTAGTCAGGACCTGCGTCGAAACCAAAATTGAATTAATACCTTCAATAAGGACAAAGCTCCATCCACCAAATATCATGAACCCAAAACGAACCCATGGTTAAGAGTAAAAGACCTCTCTTCCTCAAGAAGGAATTAGCTCCATGACGAAATTCATAACAATGAATAACCCTCCATTACACAAGCCTGAATGAATGCTCTTTTCAATATTGAATAAAAGTACTTCGGGGTTCTCTTGTCAATGCATTGGCCAATATTAACCTCCATTGCTCGATACCGTGGTTTGATAATAGGTACGGTGCGGCGGCGTCCATCCATTCGATGTCTATACTTAAATTATACATGTGATATTTGAACGATCTACCTTAATTGCCACTGTACTTCATGATGTCGTAACGGATAAGAACAAATTACATTAATTTCTACCATACTTCGTGATGTCATACTTCAATTCAGAGTCTCTTAGGGTTTTTCTAAAGAAAGTGAAGGGTTGCTCGTATCCTTGCTCATTTCATTTCTGGAGGACAATAACTATGTGTTGACGGGCGAAATTGACTGCTCGTCAACTGGAGGGGTGGATCCGGTCTGGGGTTGTCTAAATAACCCAATCCGTTTGGATTCATCCACTCCGACGGGTTTAGCGGCTCCGTTGGCCAATCTAAGACCTAGGGAAAAGAAAGAAAAACTAAACTAAAGAAACTAACCTAAGTGAAAAACAGCTACTGCAAACTATATACAGATCTAAAATATATATACAATTTACTTAACTAATATTATAAAGCAATAATTCTACTTATTAAATGTTCAACTATCAATATAACTGAATCTCAATTATATATGTACAGTATTTACAGAATACAAATTTTGATCGAAATTCGCCAAATCATTTGTAAATTGTCTTATGATAGAAAAGTTATTATTTTTGAGTTTTACAATTTTTATGAGAAAGAAGTGAAATGAAATTTATCTAAGCTAAGAAATAACATAACAATCCTAACTGTAAATCTAAACTATAGAGACAAAATGATAGCTATCTAACTGAGTAATAAAAACAACAATCTATATTATCTATCTGTCTAAACTACAGTGAATCCTTCTATTAATTAAACTATTAAAATAAAATAACAGACTAACCTGAAATTATCGCCTCCTACTTGTCCTGTGCATAAGCATCTGCGTTCATTGTTTGATGAGGTAAACCCGCATCAGATCCTCCAATACTTCGCGTAAACACGAAGCAACAATGCTTCTGAATTGCTACCGACAGACAGATAAAGGATATGGCAACAACAATTTTATAATTTACAAACAATCACATCAAGATAAATCCCTCTGCAAAGATTTTCACATAGTTGTTCATTTAACAAAGAAGATAAACCTTCTTTACGTTAAATTAAAACAGAGTAATTTCTATAAGTAAAATGAGACACATCAAATATGGACAGAATTTAAATCATATCGCATCAACCTGTAACAAATCTTGATATCTAAAGTACTCAATAATTTGATTAGAAATTAAAATGCACAAAACTTGAACAAAAGTATGATAAATTGAAAGCTAAAGCTGTTACAAAACATCCACTTTCATCCGAGTCTGTATAATCATAAGTCCATAGTCTTTGTTCTCCCAACAGTGATGGTTTGTTTACAAAAAATAATAAGTATTTAAAGGCCACATGGTGAAACAATCCCTGTGGGAATCATCAAAATTTGTTTGCAAAAAATATGGGAACAATCTCCCAGATTCCTATTTCTACCTAAGACTAACAACCTAAACCAAAACTATGTAACAAAAAGCATGTTCTAAACTGCCACAGCAGATCCAATTCCCATTGAAATTCGTGTGTACCTGTAGATAGGCAAGAGTAAACAATTTTAGATAGTGTTTAATTGTAAAATCAACAAAAATCCAAATTTTATGACTAGCTACACAATCTCATGATTCTGTAGCTGGTCATATTTACAAACAAAATCGTTTTAAATTAATACAATGATAACAGAAATGTATGTGATCTATCAAACAAACCCTTAATTACTAATTCAAAGAAAAGCAAATCATTCATGCTAAAACAAACCAAATCTTTTATGCCAATTCAGAACAAACGAAATCGTATTGAATCAATTCAATCGAAACAGACTATATTCGATTTATCAAACAAATCTTTGATACTAATTCAAAGCAAACACGGTCGACTATGCTAATTCAAAACAAACCAAATCATTCAAAAATAAATGTTGAAATAACATACCTTGGCTGTAGGGATACGATTCGGTCATGACAATTTCTAGTTAACAATGGCAGTGGCTGCCTCAACATGTTTGAACACGATAGAACCCATGGTCTTTTACCTCTTATCATTGGCTTGGAGTCTATCATTTTCCTTAGACAACATAGTCACCCAGTCCTCCAAGGACTTAATTTTGGATTGCAAGAGAGGGACATCTGTATAGTATCTTTGGAGCCATGAGTTGCATTCATCGCACTGTGGTCGATCAGGTCGTGGCATTACAGGTGAGGCATATTTTAAATTACCAGGGGTTCCACTGTCAAACTTTATCCCAGAGAAGTTAGGGTCATCCTTAAGGCATGGTGGGAGGTTGGATACGTAGTCATAGGGTTCGAAAAAACAGAGGCCGTGAGAGTATGGGTATTCCTCAGTCAAAAATCGCTCAATCTCAGAATCCAAATCTTCACTCAAAACAATAGGCTTCTGGTCTATGTTTTGTTTTGGAATATTACGAGCACACCTAGATACCCAGCGTGCAACCTTCTTACCTTTGCTATTGACATCAGTCTTAACTTTGCCCTTCTTTCTTGCAGGCCTCTTAACAATCTCAGTATTGTCTTTTGAACAGGGGTCAGGCAAGGTGTCGGGTAGGTCAGCGTTGGGGTAAGTCGAGGGTTTGACAGCGGGTAGGAGGGTAGGAGGTGGCACGGCAGGCCCGACAAGGGTTTCGGTGACCACAGTCTTGTCCACTGGACCACATTCAGGAGTGGAAAAACCATTCCTCAATAAGAAAACTTCCCAACAGTCACCACTCAACCTCAAATGATGAACAATAATGATTTTAATCAAACAGTGATGGAAGAGGCTGGAGTCATCCTTCTCCCTCTTAAATCGTTTAGCCATTTTATACAGGCTGTGTAAGAGGTAGTGAGGCATATTCAAAGGGAAATCTATGAAATTCATAAGCAGACAGAGATGGTAAAGAAACACTAAACCATATCTACCTTCGCAAGCTACAAATTGCTTAAGAATGGACAATAAATCATGCCATCGAGACTTAAGGGCTGTGACTGGCATACCTTTGTCACAACTAATAATTTTCCTCGAGGTAAACACTAGCGGCCATGGCACTTCATCCACCTTCGAATTCTTAAACCACCTCTGCCCCTTGGCTGGAAAACTAGTGGCTGAGCTGAGAATTCTTTGTTTAATTAAAGTTGGATGTCTCCAACTTTGGCCCTGCATCCATTGAATGTGAGGGCAAATTGTTGAGCGACCGCAAGGTTGAAACCCTTGAATTTTTGAATAAAAAACAACCAGCCATTACTCTCTAGGTCCTCACGAGCGTTATCAAATAATTGTAGCATTTGGACACCATTAGGTTCTATGCGCACTACAGGATCCATAGGAGAGAACACATAGTCAATAGGGTAAACGGTGAGGGGGTTTGATAGGGTAAGCACATGACTAACTTCCCACAGGTTTTCCCAAAACAAACAGAGGTAGTCCGAGGTGCAAGGCAGACATTAATGCATAAGCATGCCAGGGTGGTGGATTGGATTGAAACCATGCAAAATATTCATGTTGGCATGTACAACCAATGACGCCTTGGTAATGACTTCATTCATATCACAATCAAAGCATCGTAAACCAGCTATCCAATGGACTATTCACATACTCATCGAAAGCCATAACATTCATAACCAAATGATTTTGACCAAATAAAATATCAAATAACCACTTGAAAATCATAGCGTTCATAACCAACAATTGGTCCTTATATTGAATCAACAATAGTGTTTGTATGATTCAAAGAAACCACTACATCGACCATTGCACCATGGGTTTAATCACAATGTTAATTCATTATTATGAAATCATTGCACCAAGGAATTTGATGAAAGACAACAAAATATCATATCACCATTGTAACAAGGATTCAATCAAAGACACTAGAATATCATTGCATCATGAACTTATAATAAAACCACAAAAAATCAAATGCAAAGTGAGTAAAGGCTTGGTGTTTTGATGAATGTATGATTAGTAGTGAGTTGGATGTAAAAGAAGCATGACGACATAAAGAAAAATATATGTAATAATCCAAAGATGATTTTAACACCATCAACATGACTTCCAACTCAAAGATAATAGTGTCGTTTTCTCTTGTTCAGAAATGTGATGAGTATTGAGGGTTCAAAACCCTTGTGTAGGCAGCTTGTCAAGAAAATATAAAATTGCAAAATGGTTGCCAACAATGGCGACACACTGGTAGAAGTAGTTATCTCTGCCAAAAGAACAAATCTAGATTAAGACAATGAGAATCATTCTAAGTCAAAAATAACCAGAAAATTGTTTTAAACATCATCATCAATCATAAAAATTCCAGCTGGTTATTTTAAAAGATGAAAACTGATAACAGTCCTAATAAAAGTGAGTCACGGTATTAAGGATAAAATCTTCAATACTGTTGACAGATCCACTGCTACCAGCAGGCATCCATAGCCTCAACATGGTTTCCATTTAACCCACTCTGATATATGTATCCTGCCAGGAAGTTCCAGATCAGAATAAAGGACGTTTTAAGGTCAAGAGATTCCATATTTGCAAATTTTCATATACTCGACATTGCTTCGCTGCCAGCGGGCCTTTTCGGTACCCCGAGGAAGTTATCTTAGCGTCATGCATGCATTTACCCACTGCCAGCAGACCTGTTCAGTATCTCGACGGGTTTACAAGCACTTCCCACAGCTCTTTTTAGTGAATTATTTGGTTTTTTAAAGATATAGAATTGAGCGGGGTGACACTGAAAATTATGATATTTTGGACATATTTTTACAGACCTTGGAAAAGATTTTTAAACTGTCCTTTTTTAATATCTAGAGATAGTTTATTAACAAACTGACCTTCGAAGGCAGGGAGACATCTTTTGAGTTATTCCCTTAAGGAACAGGGACAGTGTAAGAAGAAAATGGATGATCATGACAGGCTTCAATTACAGATTGAGATCAATAAACTCCTTTCAAACAACAGGATTTCTTTAAGATGGCTGTAAACTTCAGAAAAATATCATAATTAATGTTTTAACAATCTTCAGTAGTTATTCCAGAAGAGAAATTTTTTTGTTCTCTTAATCTGAAACGGTTCATGGTGTAGTTATGTGTGTTTCAAAAGAAAGACTGATAAGCATAAAAGGAAACAAAACACACCAGCGAAGGAAGATTTGAAAGCAAAGAAATCCAGAAAACAAAAGAAAATATGTACAAAAGGTGCATCTGAAAACCTCATGCAACAAATTCCTTGGGAAACTAAAAGAAAGTAGGAAATCCTATTTCATGGGAAAGCAGTCCTACTCATGGTACCTTGGGTCAGGGTTGATTCAGATTTATTTATCTTTTTACTTTCCATTTAAGATTTTCATGATGATACTGCGTTTTGAAAATAAATGTTCAACTAAAAGTAAAGAGAAAAAGATCAAGGGGACTTCCCTGACAACAACCATATTATGGTTCTCGTGGTATGCCCACTTGCGTTCATGACTGCATTATTACAAAGAGAAATAGTGAGAAATACAACTGAAAGGAAAACCTATTCATAAACCTACCCTAA
Source organism: Picea mariana (assembly GCA_032191745.1). Taxonomy (NCBI): domain Eukaryota; kingdom Viridiplantae; phylum Streptophyta; class Pinopsida; order Pinales; family Pinaceae; genus Picea; species Picea mariana. Next base: position 9,912 of record JASDQU010712996.1, read on the forward strand.
CTATTAAACAAATCAGGATACTACGTGAAGTCATGCTTCCAATGTAGCCATCGAAGTAACTCCAATCCTGCAACGGAAACAAGATCAAGAATTACTAATAAGAATGGTAACATATCAAAAAATGACAGAAACATATCACACTTACCTCCATAATAATCATCTAAAAATGAAGTAAGCATGATCTTACCATTTCCTTGGATATTCTTGTTGTATGAATCCTCCAGCCATTGCACATTCTTGTCGTGATAAGGGTCATAATGGCATGGGTGAGTGTAAGTAGGTTTGAAAAAATTGTTAGGATTACAAGGAAATGGAATAACCATCAGCCAAGGATGAAATGCCCCATCCTCCTGATAGTTCTCTAAGTACTCATTAATTTCTTCACATGGAGGATCTAAAAGAAATATGTCACGCCTACTTCCAAGATACTTAGGTAAAAAGAAAGCAAGCACAACTTTATCTTTATTATGAATTTTTTTTATATATGAGTATTCAAGCCATCCTAAGATCCTGTCACAAAAATGGGGATGCAAACCATGACTTTGATGAAACGAATATATCAATGGGAAACTCATCATAGGAGGATTCGTGCAATCAATTAGATCATTGGTTTGAATGTTTCCTTTGATGCAATTGATCATTTCAAAATGTGGAGTATAAACATTAAGATTCGGGCTAAGCAAAGAACGAATATGAAAGGTGGAACGTTTGATCTCCATAAAATATAATGCATTGTCCTTTTCAACAATAAGCTGTGTAAAATCATCTCGCAACATGTCCTTTTCCCATGTGAGTGATGAAAGTGAACAAGCGTCAAATCCGGTTTTATCAATGTTATGCTCGGAATTAATTTCACCAAAATTTAGAATATTGAAAAGATATGGTTGTGGCGGAAAAGAATAGGACGTTGTAGGTAAGGTGTCAAGTCCAACAGAGTCTGGGAAGAGATCAGGATATAAATAATAAAAGGAATCAGACATAAGCACATGAAAAGAATCTCTTGAATTAACAATGGTATTCTCAAGAGATTTGTCTTCACCTTCTTTAAAACCTTTACTCTGTTTTGGTGACAAATACCTCAACATGATATGATCATCTGGATTTGCCTTTTGTGTGATAGATAATTCAAAATTTATGTGACAAACATCTAGTCTTTCCTGTGAGCAAAGTGCATTTCGAGGATGAAGGTTTAAGGTTTCTTCTTCTAGTTGCATATCTTTTTCTCTAATCAGTTTCATAGGAGTACTAGAACATTCAAGATGATTTTTGTCACTTAGGTGTTCTTCAATGACTGATTTTAAATGTTGATTAGAGCATGAGTTACAAGAATGAGGATATTCACCTTGAGCCAGAAATGAATCTTCTTCCATACTGTTTGAAGACTGAAAATACAATGATTCAAAGGAAAAACCAATTTGGTTATCAATAAGAACCTGGTCAATAGATTCTACCTCCCTAGCTTGTTCAACATTGTCGGAAGGATTCTTCTCATCTTGCGAAGAGAATTGTTCGTGCAGTTAAGTGATAGGATTTGCAATTAGTTCTTTGTTCATGCTTGAATATGACTAGATGGGAGGGATGCAAGAATCATAGAAGAGACTCACTGCAAATGACATGTCATCGAGATTAAATTTACAGAGGATATGATAGACTCTTGTCAAAAAGTCTTCTGAAGATGAATCACCGTTGATTAGCGAAGTATGAAATTCTTCACATAATTGATCGAAATCATAAATTTCAAAACATCTAGAAACTCATCTACAAATTGAAACCAATCAAAAATGTGACATGCTGGAAAGGATTCAAACCAATGTTTAATCCGACCTCTAAAAGTAAAAGAGAAAATTCTGCATAAAACTTTTAAATCTGAGATGTCATGTTTGATGCATTTGCACCAAAACTTGTTAAGGTGGTCTTTCAAAGATATATCGCCTCCACCATCAAAGGTGAGTTGGGACAAGCAAGAGATTGTCTCGTTGGGAACATTGGGTAATGAGAAGTTGAAAGCATGTTCCAGCACAGTGATTTGGGGAGCCATGGAAAATTAACTAAATTCAAAACAAAGACTCCTGTAAGGCCAACTTGTCAGTCTAGCCCTCCTTCTAGAGCCATTTTTTTACGGGAAAAATTGATCGTTGGTCAACTGGAGGGGTGGATACGGTCCGAGGTTGTCTAAATAACCCAAGCCATTTGGATTGATCCACTTCGATGGGTTTAGCGGCTCCGTTGGCCGGTCTAAGACCTAGGAAAAAGAAAGAAAAACTAAACTAAAGAAACTAACCTAAGTGAAAAACAACTACTGCAAACTATATATAGATCTAAAATGTATATACAGTTTACTTAACTAATATTATAAAGCAATAATTCTACTTATTAAATGTTCAGCTATCTATATAATTAAATCTCAATTATATATGTACAGTATTTACAGAATACAAATTTTGATCGAAATTTTCAAAATCATTTGTAAATTGTCTTATGACAGCAAATCTATTATTTTTGAGTTTTACAATTTTTATGAGAAAGAAGTGAAATGAAAGCTATCTAAGCTAAGCAATAAAATAACAATCCTAACTATAAATCTGAACTATAGAGATGAAATGATAGCTATCTAACTGAGTAATAAAAACAACAATCTATATTATCTATCTGTCTAAACTACAGTGAATCCTTCTATTAATTAAACTATTAAAATAAAATAACAGACTAACCTGAAATTATTGCCTCCTACTTGTCCTGTGCATAAGCATCTGTGTTCATTGTTTGATGAGTTAAACCCGCATCATATCCTCCAATACTTCGCGTAAACACGAAGCAACAACGCTTCAGAATTGCTAACGACAGACAGATAAAAGGATATGGCAACAACAATTTTATAATTTACAAACAATCACATCAAGATAAATCCTCTCTTATTTTTCCTCAGGATTTTTTGTCCTGAAGATGGATCCTGTTGTGGATCCGAAACGTCGACGACAAGCTATCAATAGCACTGTGGTTCTTCTAACAAATTCTAAACAAATCTCTCACCACAGAAACCTAAATGAGAAGATAAACCTTCTTTACGTTAAATTAAAACAGAGTAATTACTGTAAGTAAAATGAGATACATCAAATATGGACAGAATTTAAATCATATTGCATCAACCTGTAACAAATATTTATATCTAAAGTAGTCAATAATTTGATTACATATTAAAATGCACAAAACTTGAACAAAATTATGATAAATTGAAAGTTAAAGCTGTGACAAAACATCCACTTTCATCCGAGTCTGTATAATCATAAGTCCATAGTCTCTGTTCTCCCAATAGTGATGGGTTGTTTACAAAAAATAATAAGTATTTAAAAGCCACAGGGTGAAACAATCTCTGTGGGAATCATCAAAAGTTGTTTGCAAAAATATGGGAACAATCTCCCAGATTCCTATTTCTGCCTAAGACTAACAACCTAAACCAAAACTATGTAACAAAAAGCATGTTCTAAACTGCCACAGTAGATCCAATTCCCATTGAAATTCGTGTGTACCTGTAGATAGGCAAGAGTAAACAATTTTAGATAGTGTTTTAATTGTAAAATGAACAAAAATCCAAATTTTATGACTAGCTACAGAATCTCACGATTCTGTAGCTGGTCATATTTGCAAACAAAATCGTTTTAAATTAATCCAATGATAACAGAAATGTATGCAATCTATCAAACAAACCCTTAATTACTAATTCAAAGAAAAGCAAATCGTTCATGCTAAAACAAACCAAATCGTTTATGCCAATTCAGAACAAACGAAATCGTATTGAATCTATTCAATCGAAACAGACTATATTCGATTTATCAAACAAATCTTTGATACTAATTCAGAGAAAACATAGTCGGCTATGCTAATTCAAACAAACCAAATCATTGAAAAATCAATGTTGAAATAACATACCTTGGCTATAGGGATATGATTCGGTCAGGACAATTTTGAGTTAACAATGGCAGTGGCTGCCTCAACATGTTTGAACACAATAGAACCTATGGTCTTTTGCCTCTTATCGTTGGCTTGTAGTCTATCATTTTCCTTAGACAACACAGTCACCCGGTCCTCCAAGGAATTAATTTTGGATTGCAACAGAGGGACATCTGTATAGTATCTTTGGAGCCATGAGTTGCATTCATCGCACTGTGGTCGATTAGGTCGTGGCATTATAGGTGAGGCATATTTTAAATTACCACGGGTTCCACTGTCAAACTTGATCCCAGAGAAGTTAGGGTCATCCTTGAGGCATGGTAGGAGGTTGGATACATAGTCATAGGGTTCGACAGAACAGAGGTCGTGAGAGTATGGGTATTCCTTAGTCAGAAATTGCTCAATCTCAAAATCTGAATCTTCACTCAAAACAATAGGCTTCTGGTCTGTGTTTTGTTTCGACTTATTACGAGCACACCTAGATACCCAGTGTGCAGCCTTCTTACCTTTTCTATTGACATCGGTCTTACCTTTTCCCTTCTTTCTTTCAGGCCTCTTAACAGTCTCAGTGTTGTCTTTCGAACAGAGGTCAGGCAAGGTGTCGGGTAGGTCAGCGTTGGGGTAAGTCGAGGGTTCGACAGTGGGTAGGAGGGTTGGAGGTGGCACGACAGGCCTGAAAAGGGTTTCGGTGACCACAGTCTTGTCCGCTGGACCACATTCAGGAGTGGCAAAGCCATTCCTCAATAAGAAAACTTCCCAACAGTCACCACTCAACCTCAAATGATGAACAATAATGATTTTATTCAAACAGTGATGGAATAGGTTGGAGTCATCCTTCTCCCTCTTAAATCGTTTAGCCATTTTATATAGGCTGTGTAAGAGGTAGTGAGGCATATTCAAAGGGAAATCTATGAAATTCATAAGCAGCCAGAGATGGTAAAGAAACACTAAACCATATCTACCTTCACAAGTTATGAATTGCTTAACAATGGCCAATAAATCATGCCATCGAGACTTAAGGGCTGTGACTGGCATACCTTTGTCACAACTAATAATTTTCCTCGAGGCAAATAGGAGAGGCCATGGCACTTCATCCACCTTCGAATTCTTAAACCACCTCTGCCCCTTGGCTGGCAAACCAGTGCTTGAGCTGAGGAATTCTTTGTTTAATTCAAGTTGGATGTCTCCAACTTTGGCCCTGCATCCATCGAATGTGAGGGCAAATTTTTGAGCGACCGCGAGGTTGAAACCCTTGAATTTTTGAATGAAAACCAACCAGCCATTACTCTCCAATTCCTCACAAGTGTGTTCAAATAACAGTAGTGTTTGGACGCCATTAGGTTCTATGCACACTACAGGAGCCATAGGAGAGAACACATAGTCAATAGGGTAAACGGTGAGGGGGTTTGACAGGGTAAGCACAGGACAAACTTCCCGCAGGTTTTCCCAAAACAAACAGAGGTAGCCCGAGGTGCAAGGCAGACATTAATGCATAGGCGTTCGAGGGTGGTGGAGTGGATTGAAACCATGCAAAACATTCATGTTGGCATGTCCAACCGACGACGCCTTGGTAATGACTTCATTCACATCACAATCAAAGCATCGTAAACCAACTATCCAATGGACTATTCACATACTCATCGAAAGCCGTAACATTCATAAACAAAATATTTTGACCAAATAAAATATCAAATAACCACTTGAAAATCATAGTGTTCATAACCAACAATTGGTTCGTATATTAAATCAACAATAGTGTTTGTATGATTCAAAGAAACCACTACATCGACCATTGCACCATGGGTTTAATCACAATGTTACTGTGTTATCATGAAATCATTGCACCAAGGAATTTGATGAAAGACAACAGAATATCATATCACCATTGTAACAAGGATTCAATCAAAGACACCAGAATATCATTGCATCACGAACTTATAATGAAACCACAAAAATCAAATGCAAAGTGAGTAAAGGCTTGGTGTTTTGATGAATGTATGATCAGTGGTGATTTGGATGTAAAAGAATCATGACGACATAAACAAAAAGATCTGTAATAATCCAAAGATGATTTTAATGCCATCAACATGACTTCCAACTCAAGGTTTTCACACTTGCAGTCGTGAAAATGAAAACGAAAGACAGGTGTGCGAAAGCGAAAGATAATAGTGTTGTTTTCTCTTGTTTAGAAATGCAATGAGTATTAAAGGTTCAAAACCCTTGTGTATGCAGCTTGTCAGGAAAAGATAAAATTGCGAAATGGCTTCCAACACTATGGTGTTTTCTGATGCAAATGAGAAAATCAAGAATCCTTTGGAACAATCTAGACTAATGAAAACAGGGGATTGAACAAGAGCTTGCTTAATTCTTTCAAAAGATTCTTTAGCTTCAGGTATCCACTTAATTTCTGCATCCTTTTTCAACATGTCAGTGATGTATTTGATAATCTCTTCAAAATTAGGTATAAACCTCCTCAAAAAATTAATTTTACCAATGAAGGACTGAATAGACTTCTTGTTTCTCAGAATATCTATTTGTTGGATAGCCTTGACTCTTTCTAGATCTATTTTAATACTTTTAGGGAAACAATATTTCCTAAAATCTTTCCTTCCTCCATGGAAAAGTGTGATTTTTTAGGATTAAGTGATATTCTATACCTTCTGCATTTCTCAAAAGTCAACTTCAAGTGCTATAAATGTTCTTCATCAGATGCTGAAAATACAGTGATTTCGTCGAGATAAATAACCACAAACCTATCTTTTTCACCAATGAAAGAAATATCCATAGCCCTTTGAAATGTGGCTCCTGCATTCATCAGTCCAAAGGGCATCTTTTCGTACATAAAAGTGCCCCATGGAGTGGTAAAAGCGGTTTTTTTTTTATCTTCCTCCACTACTAATATTTGATTGTACCCTGAGTATCCATCAAGCATAGATTCGTTTTGCGCCAACAACTTTCTGTAAGATATGATCCATTTTTGGTAATGGATAATTGTCTTTCAAGGAGCACCTATTCAAATTCCTAAATTCCACACAGAGCCTTATCTCTCTGTTCTTCTTCCTGACAAGCACAAGGTTGGCTACCCATTCACTATATCTCAGTGTCACTATGATTTTGGCTTCTAATAGTCTTTTCAACTCATTTCCTATTGTGGGTAGCAGTAGAGGATTAAATTGCCTAGAGTTTTGCTTAACAGGTTTAGACCCAGGTTTCAGAGGAATTTTGTGTTGTATGATCTTTGTATCAAATACTTTCAAATCTTCATAAGACCAGGAAAATATATCTGAATATTTCTTCATTAACTCAACATATGTTCTTCTCTGTTTCTGTGACAGTTTCTTAGATATTTTGACCAACCTGGGATTTGTATCAAGACTGATGTCGTAGTGTACTACATCCATTTCTTCAGTTTGGATAACAACCTTCCTAGAAACATTATTGTGATCGAACAACCTCTCTAGTGGAACCAAACCTTTAGGCAGATGGTTTGTCTTTAGTTCAATGATTTTGTGCCCAGAAATGGTATCTTGAAGGACCTCTGCAACATGTATTTATGCTTCACCATTTTCATCATCCTGATCTATTGAAATGTTAGAAAAATATTCAATAGTTTTCAAGAATCTTTGAATTTCCTCATCATCTTTAAAGACCTGCCAATGTTTTATATTATATGGTATTGAGGGTCTGTGTCTGACCTCAACTTCAAACTTCAAATTAGGAAACATTGGAGTTTTAAAATTGCTAGTTGCAAGTGCCAAAGAGTCAGTCTGTTGATTTAAATTTCTGTGCACAAAAGTAATATTGAATGCCAAAAAGAAAGTATCCACATAATCCCACACCTCATTTCTATATTGTTTCAACCTTTTTTGTTTGGTTTGATATATATTTTTGATCTGGTGAATAATTAGTTCTGAATCTCCAAAGACAGAAAGTTTATCAATACCCATATCTTTAGCATCTTTCAAACCTAACAGAAAGGCTTCATACTCACTGATGTTATTGGTGGTGTCAAATTCAATTTTATATGACATAGGAATAACCTCCTTGGTAGGAGAGATGAAGACAATCCCAGCTCCAAAACCTTCTCTAGAACACGCTCCATAAAAATACATTTTCCAAAAAAAATTATTTTCACTGTCCTCAACTGTAGTTGTTGTCTTCCTAATTGATACTTCTACCATATCATCACTCATATGGAAAATAGAAGAACCAATATCATCTTCCACAGCATATATAAGATGATTAGTGGGGTTTTCATGATCACTTACCAGATAAGCCAGTCTCACTTCTCTGTATAATCTCCGTTGTTCCCCACCCAAAACAGGTATGGTTGCATAACTAAGATCCATCTGTAAAGTACCACCTACCTTCTTGGCCTAAGATCTTGAAAGAAGCATTCCAAATTTTGGTGGTATGTCAGCCATAATAACATCTAATACCATACTTTTCATAGGTAATTGGGAAAGAGTGACAACCACATCTTTCATAACTCCAAGGCATTTGACTTTCTTAGAGTCAAAAGACTATAGATCATGGTATGGTCTAGTAATATCCAACCCTAATTCTTCCATCACCACCTTAGGCATGAAATTATGCGAGGAACCAGAATCCATTAGGAAGTTGTGCAATATATTTTCATGGACATTTAATGAAATGTAGAATGGGGGAGAGGCATCAATTCTATCTTCAATGTGAGATCCAATAGTTACAACAGGGTTTTCATCTTCTAGATTAACTGTATCTAAAAAGGTAACTTGAGCTGGAGACTGTAATGCCTTGAGGACAGTATTTCTAAAGGGTTTTGTTTTCATGAGCTCTAACAATGGCACTGAAATCTTGATTTTTTTTATTTAATGTTCTATACTGAAAGAAGAAACACTCTTTTCTGGTTCCTTTATATCTGTAGTGCTAACCCTGGCAGGGTGCTTCAATGGTTGATCGTCCTGAATCTCAGGACTTTCTTTAATGGTTCATTTTTTAATTGGAGTACTAGCCTTCTTTGTGGAAACAGGTGTATCCACTTTAGGTACATTTGAACCATATCTGAGATTGTATTTATTCCTTTTTGGTTCTTTTTGGACAATCTCATCTGCATCTCCTTCCTCCAACTGATTTGAAATCAAGGCATCTTCATAATTATGTTGTGTCAAATGCATAGGAGATGATTCAGAATCATTTATATGAACTATAGGGTCTTCTTCTGTTTCATCTTCATCCTCTTCCTCATCTACTGCATTATTTTGAAAAGGAGGCAAAACCTTTTGATTGTCTTGATTTTTTCTTTCCCTTGGTAATATTTGAGGTGCATTGTTTGGCCTCCTGAACTGATTCTGATTTATGTATCCTCCCTCCTATGCAGGTCTACTAGGTTGTTTTTGTTCCATCTTTAACCTTTCCATCTTAGCTGTCAGAGTTTTTAGAATCTTGGCCATTTCATTCATCTTAGAATCAGATGTTGTATTAGAATATGAAGGCATCTCTTCTTTTTTATTTTTCCTATCTCTATCACTCCTAGACTTCAATTTGTATGCTACTAATATGTTTGATTCTACCTCAATAGAAGAATCTTGCATCAGGCTGAGGGTAGAATCCCTTCTCTCTATGAGAAACAAGGAAAATTTAGCATCGAAAGCATTGGCAAAAGTGATTTTAGCTAATGTCTCTGAAGGTTTAATCTCATCTGGAATTTTTCCATACATCTAGTTGAATCTTTTGGTAAAATCAGGTATTGATTCACCTTGTTTCCTTTTTAAAGCACCAAATTTAGTGATATAATATAAAAATTATTTCTTGTCTCCCTAGTGTTTAAGAAAGGCATCATCTAAGGCCACAATATCAATAATTGAATTAGGTGGCAAACTCCTAAACCACTTTCTTGCTTCACCATTTAGACTCTGCACGAACAATATCATCCACACATCTGCATGCTCTACATTGAAATTATCTACAAAACTATAGAATAAAATCAAATGCTCTTCATCAGTAACTGCCCCATATCAATTGAATCTGGGCAAGTATCATATATAATCATTTAATGGAAAGGCAAACAAGACTTGTGGAAGAATCAAAGGGGCATACCTTGCTGCAACAATTTCATCCATTCTATCTGCAACCATATTTGTTATCTTTGATGTTTGGGTTTTGGGAGTAAGAAAGATTGGTGAGTATGGAGGTGAAATTGTCCTTTTTGTATGACAAATTAACTGTACTATCACTGAATCTTGATCTTTAGCAAATAGGGATTTTTCTTCTGGACTATGATCAGATGAAGGGCCTAAAAACAAAGGATTTTCAAAAGAAAAATAATGTGATTTAAAATCTTCGGATGAGAGAGATCCAATAAATGATGAGGGTGTATCTGGTTCACTCTTAATATCTGTGCTCTGACCTGTCAGAGTTTCAGTCACAGGTAGGATGTTTAAATATTCATGTTTAATGAGTTCAGTAAGTATCTTCCACTGTTCTAGATTTAACTCTGAGATAGTTGAAGGGAAAGAAACTGTACCGGTCTCAACAATAGGTTTGACTTCTCCTTCAGGAATTACCTTCTCATCTGCTTGGATTTTGGTGATTTTAGAGGATTTTCCTTGAAAATTTCCTAAAGACAATTTTCCCTTGGAGAGAGAAGGCTTCCTAGAAACAACCTTAGTTTTTCTTAGTAGATTTTTAGGGTCTGGAACTGCTGCAATCGGCCCAGGATCTGGTTTTTTTCTGGTTACTAGTCTCTTAGTAGATGATGAATAATTTAGAGGAGTTTTAGGTCCTTTACATTCTCTTTTAGGAGCCAGAATTACCATAAGGGAGTCGCCGGGTGAAAAATCATAGTCTTAAAAATCACAGTCTTGTTCACCATCAAGATTTGAATCTGATCTTGTCGTTTCCCCAGGGAAGATATCTTCGTTTCTTCGTCCTCGGCAATGGCGCCAAAAGATGTTAGTCCCTAAAGTTGCACTTGACTGTGAGAGGGAAAGCTAGGGCATCATCGGTTTATTGCAAAGTGTTTAGGAGGTTTTTATAATTTGGTTTTTTGAATAAGGTGGTTGAAAACTGGCTCAAGGTTATAACATCACATGAAAATCAAGATCAGTACATAGGAAATCCCATTGACTAAGTAAAAGGTAGGCACATAGATGGATTAAACCAATAAGAAAAAGAGAGGATGAAGCCTTCAATTTCTCCACTTCACATAATTTCTTGTCTCAAAATATCATAAATAAACAAGAACATCAGTTTGAAATCAAAAATTGAAATTAATTCCCAAAACAAATTCTTTACTATATTAATTAACAATCAAGAAACAAATGCATTGCAGTCTGAATAATGAATTCAAGCATGAAGAAAGAAAAAAAGAGTAGAAAAGAGTGTCCAACCATACATATGCCTTTGCTATTAAGTGTCAAATAGAACATAAATGCCTTCACAAGGAGTTTCACAAAACAAGTCTTCTGGATCTCCAATTTTTCGACCAGAATAGAGTCCTTCTTTTGCCTATTTAAACTATCCACAAAACCCCTGACCCTATTTTCTAGAATGTTCTTAATGACTAGATCTAGATAACATCTATCTATTAGGGGGGTTAGCTCAAAAAGAGTGTTTACATTCCAAAAATAGATCATTGTTCAACAACTTAATATCGTATGAACTTGCCAGCATTAATTCGATTCTACAAAATAGGGATTAGTTTGATATAGTCATACATTTTGAGGTCTTTGTATTTCACATGCCAGATGAGTAGACACTGCCATATTTCCTGTAAAACATCAAAATTATGATTGTAACAATCATTGTAAAACTTTTAGGGTATGATAATAGCAGTATCTTTGGAAGTTTTTTGTTTGAGCTTTTTGGTAAGCATGACATTATGCCAGTAGAGTTTGAAGTTGATTTCTCTGATTTCTTTGAGCAATGCCCTTTGCTCTTTTTTCTTCTTCTTGAAACCTTGAACTCTTTCTTGTTGACGAGCACTGCATTGTTCTATATGAGTCTTTTCTCTTTTCAACTGTCTCACTGTCTTCTGGTGTTCCTTGATCCTTTCTCTATCAATTCTGATTTTGACCTTGAATTCAGGGAACTCTTCAAAAGGTGCAGGCTCATTCAGATTTATGGCAACCTTGGGTTCTTTCAATTTAACTTGGTATTTAGAAACCAATTATGAGTTTTGTTCTTCATAAGAACTTGTTGAATCCATGGATTCTGGCATATCTGATATGTGATCTGAATCTACAAGGTAACCCTTTTTATTTTCAGGGATGTCACTGATACCTTTAGCAAGTTCTTTATCTTTTTCCAATCTAGTTGTAGCTCTTGTGATAGGTCTTGTAGATGATGAAACAATCTATTTACCTCTTTTTACTAGCTTCTTATGAAATGGAGGTATTTTTCCTTTTTTCCTAGTACCTGCTTCAGCATCTTCAGAGTGATATTCTATAACTATGACGTTTTATTCTTTGATTGAAGGATTGAACATGACTTTCGACTTCAATCTGTATTTGTTGGTAACCCTAGTAGAATTCCTTCTAGGGTTTTGAGACAGAGGCACACCTTTATTCTTTGTCCTTTTGACTATAGTACCCTTTTTACTGGTGGATGGTAGTTCATGCTTGGCTGTAGTTTGAATATCAAAATTTTCATACGAATCTTCTTCCCCTTTAACATCTTCCTTGGAAAAAATTTCGATTTCTGGATCCAACTTTGGTCTTTTACCTCTACTACTCCTCGTCACCCTAACAACAGGCATTTCTTCTTTCATAGGGGTTTCATCAATTGAAATATTTTGTTTATGTGTGACATTCCTTTTTCCTTTCTTTTGTTTGTTGGACTGTGGGTTAGGGTTTAAATATTGCATGAGCCAACTCTAGGGTTTCTATATTTCTCTCAAAGCAGACATAACTAAAGCCTTAATTAAACTTGATGAAACAGGTTGCTCTTTGCATTGGAGGAGAGTGACTACACTCTTTTTGACATCTTTATCAAGCTTTTGAGTAGAAAGTAAGGCAAAGTTAAAGGATAATCGCCATTTAGATGCATTAATAACCTAATGTGGTAGATATAGATTAGTGAGAATCTACCTTCACAGGTGATATACCTATGGATAATGATTAGAGCAGTGTGTCATTCTGGTCTGATCCAGCTGTGAGGAACTCCCTTTCTCCAATTTTGATTTTTCTGATCTGGAAGCAAGAATTGATTGACAAACTCTGTAACCACATGCTCCTTCTTCCACCATCGTTCTCCTCCAACCACCAGTCTGCAAGATTTGGCAATTGTCTATTCTATCACCAGCATCGGAAGCTTCCCGATCTCCACTTTGTAACCATCAAAGTTTAGTGCGAACTCCATAGAGACCTGTTCGTCATGACCTTGGAAAGTGGTAAGGAATTTGAACCAACCAGCATCTTTGAACCTTTGAGCCATCCGAGGATAAGCTTCGAGGAGTTCAGCACCCTTGGGTTCTAATCTGACCACTTTTCCACTCCTCTTAGGTGCCATCGAAACAAGATGCTACAACTGGCACTACTTGGATTCTGAATATGCTACCTGCAATCGATTAATATATAATCATTCTCCTGAGAAAACATCTATGCTTAAAATTCAGAAAAATCATTACGATGAGTAACTTTTTCAAATCATAATCTTTGGGAATTGAATAGTTTGAAAAGAGTCCTTTGCAGGTACAGAGCAGTCCGATCATGTAAAGGTTTGAATCATCGAATGATTCGAGATCCATCATGGGACACATACGAACTCTAGTCCTCGATCTGGGTAATCATAACAGAATCTAGGTGGCAGGTGCATATTAAGGCATGATTATATTTGCGCTACGAGAATAATTTTATTCCAGTAGTTCTTTTAATGAATTAGCATAATTTGAATTTGTAAAGTTCAAACAGACATATGAAGTGACACATCATTAAAAACCATGTTTTAAAACTTCAAACTTAAAGAAATTATCCAAAAAGCTAAAACGAAAACCATAACAAGCTGAAAGAAATGATTTAAATCAAATGGAAACAGATAATGAAGTGCAGGTAGGAGGGGTTTAGGATTAGGATTTCTCACTAGTTCAAAAGAAAAATTAGAGACTAACAAGTCCAAACATTCTTTTTATGCATAGGTATAACATATTTTTCACTATTCTTATCAGATCTACTCATATCAAATCTTATATCATCTATTAATACCCTAGTTTTCAAGCTAGGACAGAATCTATCAAACATACCTAGATTCATACTGTTGAAACAAAAATTTCCACTTATCTTACTTCTACAGAGCACAAATCTTTCAGATCTAGAACTTTTCAATATTCTTACCTTTATCAGAGCACAAAGCTTTCAGATCTTACCTCTTTTAATAAAAAATTCTCACTTTTTCCTTTCTCAGAGCACAAAGCTTTCAAATATTACCTCTTTTCTTCAGATTGGACTTCTTTTCCTTAGCACGGAGCTTGTCAAAATAAGTAGAGTACTGCGCACTAGAGAAACATATCTACGCATAGAGCGTTCACAATTTCAGGTCAGATCTTTTCACAAAGCTTCTTCTTCCTCAATTCCCAACAATCACAGTTTCAATTCCCAACAACGGAACCATTTGTTGGCACAGGGGTAGACCCAGGGTTCAATGATACAACAATGCACCAACAAAACCCTAACTACCGGCCCTTTCGGAAACACCTATGAAGCAGATGAAGTTTCACCTGAGGTAGAGGCAGGGGCGGTTGCAAGACTCAAGTGTCTGCAACCTTAGATGGGACATAGATCTATGATTACAATACTTAATAGAGAACTTAGCACCGTTATCTCATTATTATTTACCCAATATATACTTCACAGATAAAATAGAGAATCACAACATTCACCCAGATCTAAAGTATTTAAGCACTTAGCATAAATAAATGGATTAGAGCTAGCAGATTCAAGCACTAAGCATATTCACCTATATCAGATCTAGCATCTAGATTCATCATAAGCACAAAGCATAAACATATCTATCTATCTATCTATATCAATCACTTAGAAAATAACACATGAATACATCAGAACATCACACAGAGAAGAATAACACAGTATTTACGGTTCACCCCCACCCCAGGGCTACATCCACCAACTCTTCTTCTTTATTAGCTTCAATCAGTCATGTACATGAACAGAGCCACAAAAACCCTACTCCGCATAGGACAAGATATCTGTGCACACCTCACCAGATCCTCCTTCCCCGAGATAGGTCTAGCATAAAGTCTTTCATAGTCTGTTACAACCACTTGCACTTAGCTCTACAAGTTTCTCACAATATGCACAGAGCATTTACAAACCATACTTGCACTTAACACTTAGCTTATCAGCCTCTTTACTTATGTCACCTAGCTACTTATTTATACTTTACAAAATAGGCCTAAACATGGGTAAACCCATGGGTCAACATCTCATTCCCGTTACATATTCCCAAACCCCAAAAAGGACCCAAAAAGGGGTCGAGATCCCGCGATCTCTGCTTCATCTTGCGCTTCGTCTTCGATGGGCTGTTGAAGTCCCAAAATAGGTCAAAATTGACAAAGGATCTCCCAAAACTTGGTCAAGGGCCAACAAGAAGCAGCGCGCAGTGAGAGTAAAGGAAAATCAGTGCGACAAAATTGTGGATTAGCATGCGAAGGCAGTTAGAATGTGGACAAGTTGAGTCCACTTAGAATTAGGGTTTTGGTAGTCGATGTAAATGATTTTTACCCATTTTTTTTAATATAAATAGAGGATGTATGAGGAAAATAGGATATATTTTGATCATTATCACTTTTGTATGAGATAAGTCCTTGAGCACCTTTTGAGTTTTGAGTCGAAGTGTTTGTTTTTTTGAATAGATGAGGGGGTAAGGTGGAATTAGACGGAGTGTAACTGAGGGCAAGTTGCAAGTTGTGGAGCTTGGTGCGATGTTGGTCAACCTCACCAATACTAAAACCCATGATGTGAACCATGGTAAAAATGGTGTCACTATGTGTGTTATGTATTATGTGTTAATGTTATATGCATGATCATGAATGAATAAATAAATGAATCAATCTGTTGAAGTTTATTTACAATGTGCAATGGAATAGCATGATGTTTTCTGCAGAATGAATGTTATTGAATGGATAAAATAGTAGATCTGATGAAGGTTATGGTAGAAACAATGTTGAACTAGAAGAAGAGTAAATATTCCTAACATTCCCATGAGTTCCATCCCTTCCATGATTGCAGACACATGGTTCATGCAATCACCCATAAGCACTCAGGTGAGACTGCGCTATGCACTCTATGCACAGTGTTTCTTTCTGGTTTACCAAAAGGGTCGATGGTTTCTAGGGTTTTGTTGGAGAACTAAGGTAGAAATCAGGTCAGTCCATACATCCATGGAAACCAGAACAAGTGGAAAACTTTCAAGTTTTTGTTGAAGTCTGATAAAAATTGTAAACCAAAAACTATGGAACAACATATCTACATCCATGGTTGTTCTGAACATAGATTCATAATAAAAGAAAAAGAAATGAAAATGTGGGAGAACCCGAATTTTCATCACCATTAGGAGTTTGAGGAGAAAACACATAAGGTTGGCAGTAGGTCGGGCATCTGATTTTGATAGGATCACTTGAAAGGGAGTCAAACAAAGCATCTAGGCGATGACAAAGAATAGTTTGGCAATGAATTTGATCTATTGCATCCCGTCTCATCTAAAAGACAAGTTGCACATGCTCCTCTGAGAAACAGAAAAGGCTAGGCATATATGGTATTGAATTTGTAGTTGGTTGAGACTCACTAACTAGTTGAGCTTCCTTGTCTTGCCCAATAGTAGGGATCTCTTCTTCTATAGGGTAGTTTTCCTTTTCTAGAGAGAAATTTCCTTCGAGAGAATGTCATCCAAAATTGTGGGGTGGAATCAGTATGTCAGAGAATGAGGAAAGGAAAGAGTCTATAGGTTCCTAAGGAGGAGCTCGAGGGAACTCTTCCTCAACATAATCCATGGATTTATCATCTTCTAGCCAATTTTGAACAGAGAAGGGTGAATTATTCAAAGAAGGACCAACAGGGTGAACATTAGAGATGGGAGGAAGAATTGATGCAGAGGAGTGACCTGGATGACGGTGTCGAGCAACAAAGTTGTAATAGGCTGGCCCCCGATTTGGCTTTCCCCTTTCTTGTGGCATTGGGTTAGTTGGGGTGAGATTTGCAACCAAGATGGGGAGAGGACACCCAAAGGATAAAATACCAGAATGGGAGGGGGAAGCCAGAGTTTGGACTTGAACAAGAACAAGAACAAGATGAAAATTTCCATTTCTTACCTCCATAATAGTTGTCGAATTGACAGTGGAGAGTTCCATTAAGGTCGCGTTGAAAAATATCATTCGACTCATACTAGGCCAAGTAGAATTCAACCCTCACTTTGACTGCACCATTTGTTGGTTGTGGAGCCTGGTTATCTTCCTAATTTAGAGGTC